>JAQISU010000184.1:6432500-6565000 GCA_029339505.1 Unio delphinus | reverse complement strand
AAAATTCTATATAGAAAGATGTTATGCAAATGATATAAAATTCTATATAGAAAGATGTTATACAAATGATATAAAATTCCGTATAGAAAGATGTTATACAAATGATATAAAATTCTATATAGAAAGATGTTATACAAATGATATAAAATTCCGTATAGAAAGATGTTATACAAATGATATATCAGTCTATACAGAAATATGTTATACAAATGATATAAAATTCTATATAGAAAGATGTTATACAAATGATATAAAATTCCGTATAGAAAGATGTTATACAAATGATATAAAATTCTATATAGAAAGATGTTATACTTATGATATATCAGTCTATACAGAAATATGTTATACAAATGATATAAAATTCTATATAGAAAGATGTTATACAAATGATATAAAATTCCGTATAGAAAGATGTTATACAAATGATATAAAATTCTATATAGAAAGATGTTATACAAATTATAACAGATTTCACATGCTTACAAATTCCGTATAGAAAGATGTTATTCAAATGATATAAAATTTCATATAGAAGGAAGTTATAAAATTGCAGTTATATTCCATGTAGAAGGATGTTATACTAACGATTTCAAATTCTATTTCGAAAGATGATATACAAGTGATGATGTTATGCAGACGATACCAAATTATATGTAGAACGATGTTAACGAACAATACAAATTACAATTTTTAGTTTTACTTAGTTAAAGAGGCACACAGGATTATGCTTAGGTCAAATAATTCAATTGATCTTTCATAATCATCAAACAATTGAAATGTTGTCATTAAAATTGTTTGGATCTTTTTCCATAGCACATATTTTGTATATTATGTTACGCGTGTTTTTATTTTGCATTATAAAATTTAGAAAATAAGTTTGATATCGTAGGTAAACCGGTGCTTCCTTATGATATATTTATCAATAACCGGATGTGCACGGGGAACTAGGTTCCTGTCATACTCACCAGGGTCAATATACTGTTGAGTTTTCAGAGGAAGTGTCACTGGCATTATGGGATCGAGCTCCAGGCATTGTGGGATACCTTGACGATCCGTTATAATGGATAATTATGTTGCGTTTCTGAAATGGCATTTCAAAAGTCGAATGGTATCATTTTCTTTAAATACGTCGCCCAAATATTATTATTATACGGTTTTATTTCTTTGATACAGAAGGTAATCGTAATATGTTTCGTGTCAATAATGGGTATTCTATCAAATTATCATGAGACAGTTCCTCCCAACGTTGTATACAAACAATAAACAAAAAATTCCATTACCAGTGTAGAAAATATTGTCTTTTAATTAATGGATTCGAGATTTTAAAGATGCAAGGATCATGTAAACAAATAGTGAATGAATTTTCCACACAGTCACGCCCTAAGTCAGAAAAAATTGTGTAAACAATAAGGCATCCTTTAGTTCGTCAATCTTGATATTTGTTCAAGTTATGGGACTGGAAGATTGACAGATTTTCTACACTTGGTTTAAAATTATTTTTATGTATCACCAGTAAATTTGCAGCGTTAAACATTGTGAGAACAGCCCATACCCCAAATTTTGTCCATTACAAAATACATCCAGATGATGTCCTTATTGTACTTTTCCAGTAGTACCTAGACAATATCACTCTGAAGCTAGATACTGTAATGTCATGCGTACACCGCCATTGATGTTTAGGACCATTCATTTCACTGCTACTGACTTATAAAGGTAGGATATTTTTCACGGTTAATTTTGAACGTCATGAAATACAGTGCTTTAGTGAACCTTTTAAAGGTATCAATTGTATCGTTCAATTTTAAGGACTAACTTAAATACAACACACACACACACACACACACACACACACACATATATATATATATATATATATATATATATATATATATATATATATATATATATATATATATATATATATATATATATATATATATATATATATATATATATATATATATATATATATATATCTATATATATCAGGTTTCCTGTACTGAGAGATCAATATATTAATCTGCATTTTGGGTGTATTCCAATTGTGTACTCGACAGAAGAAAAGAGTTATCTTATCTGAAACACAATTTATACAACAACCTTTACACGTCATCCCATTTATTATACTGTATACCCTGATATATGTAAAATGCCATAAATACCATACAAATGTGTGCAGTTATATAAATACACACACACATACATACATTATACAGACATACATACATACATACATACATACATACATACATACATACATACATACATACATACATACATACATACATACATACATACATACATACATGTTTGTATATATATATATATATATATTTATATATATATATATATATATATATATATATATTTTTAATTTTTTTTTTATTGTTTTTCCTAAAAGAGTTTGCTTGAAACAAATACTTTAATTGTTAGTTTAATTGACATATCTTGGCATGGTCATCTTGGCATGGTCATCGTACACAAAGGCCAAGCTACTATAATAAACATTCTATGTTTAGGCTTTGGATTGGACTGGAGTAACATTCTTTTACTGGACTGCAAATCTCCAGCAGTTGCCAGAGAATTGATGAATGACTACAATTGGATGGAGTAGCGTTTTATTGGTTCATTAGTGTAGTGTAATAAAAGTTGATTTCCATATGTAGTCGGGGTTCGTTAGTGTAGTACTGATTTCCATACTTTACCGTATTTATCAGTGTAGTACTGATTTCCATACTTTACCGTATTTATCAGGAAGTGCAATAAAAGTCAAAATGCATACTCAGAATAATGCCTGTACAGTAGCAACGAAATGATATCTCAAGTGGGACAACTAAAATTGGCGCCCATGTAAACGTTTAAGAAATAAATATATGATTTGGTAAACCGCTAGAGCCACTATGATCTCCATCGTCTTCTAATTCCAGCGCACATGGTATATTAATTTCGACAGCATGGAAGGATCCACCACCGAAAAACCTGCATAGAATATATCCTTGCCAATGGTTCTTCGATTTGTCAGACTCGAATGATAATATGGCACAATCAAAACTGTACCTTTTCCTACCAAACCCTGATAAAATGGAAAGGGAATATATACACTGCATCCGCACGATACAGCATATAACAGGACAGCGAGATACAGGTCAAAGTTGAGATGTATTGTTTGTCTGTGTGTGTGTGTGTGTGTGAGAGAGAGAGAGAGAGAGAGAGAGAGAGAGAGAGAGAGAGAGAGAGAGAGAGAGAGAGAGAGAGAGAGAGAGAGAGAGAGAGAGAGAAGTAATGCTATAACACATTTGATAACTTTGGGATATAACAAATACATCTACCAGACTCGATCATGTTATGGTAAAGACGCCACTGGAAAACCAGAGACATATTTTTGGCCATTGATATATCAGACGTATGTTATTAACACTTTGATTCGAGTCTAGCGTGTAGAAAACCAAGCCTCGTGGCTGGAGCTAAATTAGTATGGAATATGAAATGATAAGAAATGGAAATCTGCCTTTATTTCTCAACCTACCGATCGATGTTCTTTAGCTGAAGAAAATTAATTTTCTGGCGTCTGCAATTTATACACAGTGGACTGACGGTCTGATAACATATCAAGCATTACTGCTTTACTGCTGATAACGACACCGGTCCGTGACTACCCTAGTGCAATTTCGGCTGTTCAGATGGTCCAAGGCATAAACACACGAACTAACGGACGTAACCGAGCTTGGTACTGCTGACCACAACGAATGGAGGATCGATCTTGGATGATATACTAATACTTGGAAATCGATAATGCTCACATTCACCACCCATCATGTTACACCAATATTTATACCACCGAGGCTATTTTACCAATATTTATACCACCGAGGCTATTGTACCAATATTTATACCACAGATGCTATGCCACCAATATTTATACCACACATGCCGTATTAATAATATTAACACCACCCTTGTTGTTATGTCAGTATTTATACACGTCATGCCTTATCACTAATACCTATTTTACATATTACGTATAATATTTATACCACCCATACTCTATCGCTAACATTTATACCACCTATGATGTATCACTCACATGTATACTCTCCGTGCTGCGTCACTAATATTTAAACCATCCATGCATGTAGTATTTATAACACCAATGCTGTTTCACTGATTTTTATAAATACGTCCTATGTCGTGTCATTAATATTTATAAATACATCCTATGTCGTGTCATTAATATTTATAAATACGTCTTATGCCTTGTCACTAATATTTATAAATACGACCTATGCCGTGTCACTAATATTTAGAAATAAATCCTAAGCCGTGTCATTAATATTCATAATTACGCCCTATGCCGTGTCATTAATATTCATAAATACGCCCTATGCCGTGTCATTAATATTTATAAATACGTCCTATGTCGTGTCATTAATATTTAGAAATACTTCCTATGCCATGTCACTAATATTTATAAATACGTCCTATGCCGTTTCACTAATATTAGAAATACGTCCATTTGCCGTGTCACTAATATTTAGAAATACGTCCTATGCAGTGTCACTAATGTTTATAAATACGTCATATGCCGTGTCATTACTATTCATAAATACGTCCTATGCCGTGTCAATAATATTTATAAATAAGTTATATGCCGTGTCATTACTATTCATAAATACGTCCTATGCCGTGTCATTAATATTCAGAAATACGTCATATGCCGTGTCATTACTATTCATAAATACGTCCTATGCCGTGTCAATAATTTTTATAAATACGTCCAGTGCCGTGTCAATAATTTTTAAAAATACGTCCTATGCCGTATCATGAATTTTTATAATACTTCCTATGCAGTGTCATTAATAGTTAAGAATAGGTCCTATGTCGTGTCATTAATATCTATAAATACGTCCTATGCCGTGTCATTAATGTTATGCAAGTCGTACTCCATCACTAACAGTTATACGTCCCATTCTGTATTTCTAATATTTGTACCAAGCATGCTGTATCAAATATTTATACCACCCATGATATATCAAATGTATTTATACCAAGCATGCTGTATCACAAACATTTATACCACCCATGATATATCAAATGTATTTATACCAAGCATACTGTATCACAAATATTTATACCACCCATGATATATCAAATATATTTATACCAAGCATGCTGTATCACAAACATTTATACCACCCATGATATATCAAATGTATTTATACCAAGCATGCTATATCACAAATATTTATACCACCCATGATATATCAAATATATTTGTGCCAAGCATGCTATATCACAAATATTTATACTACCCATGATGTATCAAATATATTTGTACCAAGCAAGCTGTATCACAAATATTTATACCACCCATGATATATCAACTATATTTGTACCAGGCATTCTGTATCACAAATCTTTATACTAACCATGCTGTATTGGCAATATTTGTCGCTGTTTTGAACAGTCTATTACGCATATACATTCAACCATTTCTGACACCTAACAAAATGTTTCAATACATTTGTTGTATAAAACGTTTCCAAATTATGCAGTGTATTCTGAAAAAATCTTTTTCAATTTGAAAACCAAAATTCAGTCGTGTTTTGTTCAACAAATACAAGTCAATACATCATGTTGACAAATTATTGATTAGCTGAACTGAAACGTTTAAGGGCTTTTAATCCTTAATTGAACTTTAAAGCGGATGAATCAAGGATAATCAAGTCATTCTATAAGTTTCATCTATCAAGGCTCGTTTGTCGAAACTTGAGCAAAATGCGCTCATAGGGCACGGTGGTATTTTACACATGAAAATTACACCGTATGTGACATAGGAAAAGAGGTATTTTACACATTAAAATTACACAGTAAGTGGCGTAGAGCACACAGGTAATTTTACGCATGAACATTACACAGTGTGTGGCATAGGGCAAAGAGGTATTTTACACATGAACATTACACAGTGTGTGGCATAAGGCAGACATGTATTTTGCATATGAACATTATACAGTGTGTGGCATAGGGCAAAGAGGTATTTTACACATGAAAATTACACCGTATGTGGCGTAGGGCACACAGGTAATTTACACATGAACATTACACAGTGTGTGGCATAGGGCAAAGAGGTATTTTACACATGAAAATTACACAGTATGTGGCCTGGGGCAAAGAGGTATTTTTATACAAAACATACTGATGCAAATTAATAAATCTGGATACGATATCACGTGATGAATATACCTAGTAATAACATGCATGCTTATTAGGAATATCAGTTTACTTGTATAAGTCTGTCAGTCTATTTGTATAAGTCTCTTTGTTTAGCAAATTACTCTAGTAATAACATGCATGCTTATTAGGAATATCAGTCTACTTGTATAAGTCTATCAGTCTATTTGTATAAGTCTCTTTGGTTAGCAAATTACTCTAGTAATAACATGAATGCTTATTAGGAATATCAGTCTACTTGTATATGTCTATCAGTCTACTTGTATAAGTCTATCAGTCTACTTGTATAAGTCTATCAGTCTATTTGTATAAGTCTATCAGTCTATTTGTATAAGTCTATCAGTCTACTTGTATAAGTATATCAGTCTACTTGTATAAGTGTATCAGTCTACTTGTATAAGTCTATCAGTCTACTTGTATAAGTCTATCAGTCTACTTGTATAAGTCTATCAGTCTATTTGTATAAGTCTATCAGTCTACTTGTATAAGTCTATCAGTCTACTTGTATAAGTCTATCAGTCTACTTGTATAAGTCTATAAGTCTACTTGTATAAATCTATCAGTCTATTTGCATAAGTCTATCAGTCTACTTGTATCAGTCTCTTTGTTAAACAAATTACTATAGTGACCAAACGTAGAGGTTAATTGTTAAGAGAACATTCAAAAAAGAATGGATTCAGGAAAGAGAAGTACAAGATACGTCATTTGGCCATCTGTCTCAATTCCTCATGCTTTACATTTCAGACTGATTTAGTAAAGTGCCTCACTCCTTCCCGCTTTGTGTATGATATCTATGATGACTAATTGATGCAAGGTAAGCATTTCTTTGTTCACAATTTTATTGGTCATAATAAAGTATTTCAAATAAAAAGTATTACATAAATAAAAGTATTACACAAATAAAAAGTATTACATAAAAAGGTATAACATAAGTAAAAATTACTAGATAAGTAAAAAGTGTTACATAAATAAAAAGTATTACATAATAAAAAATATTACAAAAGTAAAAAGTATTACATAAGTAAAAGTACACAAATAAAATATATTACACAAATAAAAAGTATTACATAAATAAAAGGTATTACAAGTAAAAGTATTACATAAATACATGGTATTACATAAGTAAAAAGTATTACATAAATAAAAAGTATTACATAAGTAAAAGTATTACATAAATAAAAGGTATTACATAAGTAAAAAGTAATACAAATAAAAGTATTAAAGTATTACATAAGCAAAAAGTATTATATAAATAAAAATTATTACATAAATAAAAATATTACATAAATAAAAAGTATTTCATAAGGACAAATGAAGAAGTACAAATGCATATCAGAAACACTGCAGTTTTTATACGAAAAGAGACTAGAATAAAGGCTAATTTTATCAAGTGAGGACGTCGATGATACTGTACTAACTTTACCAAAATTTGTTCGCTTTTTTCAAGTGAGTATATGTCACATTAGGATAAGATATCCATGTGTTGAAATACAAGAATTTGTTGTGTTTTTATAGAATATGACATTTTTACGATATTCTCTTTATTTTTCAGTTAAAGTGTATTATGTATTGAAATAACAGATTTCTAACAGTAATATCATTTATTCATATTGTGTTTCTTGTATGTTTATTCGAAAGTACGAGTAGTACCAAAGCACGTGTGTACTTGACAATAAAACACAAAAGCAAATTAACGTTGTAGTGGGATTAAAAAAGCGCTCATCTTTTGATCGACATGTTTCCATTGAACTAAAGTGTGAGTGACAACACAGCAGATGACATACATTCTTTGTTTTTAATGTTATTGGTGTCTCTTGAAAATAACAATGTTCTTGAGTGGACAAACAAAAGTTATCATGAGTTATTCAAATGCCTTGTTTCTGTGAAAAATGCTCTAATTTAAGGACTAACAAAAACGGTTATATATTGTTATCGTAGCGAGTGGAAATTCCAGCATGATAAGATTTTGTATAATAAGTTTAGCCGTATATGACTATCTGTACCTTTAATAATACACACCCCCACCAATTCTTTATCAATGTAAATTGACTGGAAGCGTGAAGGAGTCGCACAACATGGACGGATACTATGTGCAAGCTGTATGCATTCTGGCAAGAAACCGTGTCGGAAATGAAAAAGTCATGCTTGCTTATAACTTTAAGTTTCATAATTTTAAAACATTGTTGAAAATACTTTTTCAGTTCGTTATTTCTTATTTAGTTACGACCATTATAAACTCTTGGACGAAGTTCATTTATGATATTTGTTGCTTAGCAACCTTCGCATGATTATTCAATTTTCTTAGATTATTTTAATATGAGTATTGAAAGGGCGTTTAACGAAAATGACCAATTTTATTATAGTTAATGATATAAAAGATAAGCGTTTGGGGGCACGATGTTATAAATTGAAAGATTCAATACTTTGAAAAGATTTAACAAAAAATCATTCAACTGACCAGAACTAAAGAGACAATAGCATCTATTCAACTGACCAGAACTAAAGAGACAATATCATCTCATTTAGAAGCGATATTAATGCAAGACCGACAAAAAGGCACATTGCTGTTATTCCATTATTACAAGATCTCGGACCAATACGGTACGTCTCACACTTTTAAAGTCGAAATCGGGTAATTTTCTTAAAGGATATTGTTATATTACAAGATCTCGGACCAATACGGTACTTCTCACACTTTTAAAGTCGAAATCGGGTAATGTCTTTCAATACGGTACTTCACACACTTTTAAAGTCGAAATCGGGTAATGTCTTTCAATACGGTACTTCACACACTTTTAAAGTCGGAATCGGGTAATGTCTTGAAGGATCTTGTTATAGCAGCAAAATTGTTGCTGCGTTTACTCAACGGTTGAGTTACAATTATTAAAAAATGGCTTCGAATTACACATCACATCATAATCAGTAAATATGGCTTTTGAATTTCATACACATCGCAATCAATAATTATGGCTTTGAATTTCATACTTCATCGCAATTAGTAAATATGACTTTGAATTTCATACCTCATCGGAATTAATAATTATGACTTTAACTTCCCAAATCGCAAATATTAAATATGATTTTAACTTATACAACAGAGGACAATTATTAGATATGGCTTCAATTTACATACCGCATCGTAATTATTAAATATGGCGTTCCATTTCACACAAAAAACATTTGTACAACAACTATTCTGCGTTTACATCATTGTCATTGTCTTGACAGCATCGTACAAAAATTCAGTAGAAAAAGGATAGAGTAAAAATTAAGTCGCAATAAGGACGAACACTCGCTAATAACGGCAAACGTATAACATAAATATCAATTAAATTAATAATCATTTAAAGAAACCAAAGGAAAAAGTTGCTTAAAAGTTTAAAACTTCAATTTTTGTATTCCTTAATTTCTTAAGAACAGCAAGCTGTTACAATATTAGATTAAAAAAAAAAAATTTCAGATCGGTTCCTTATCTGCTTATTGTAAAAGAAAATGATCAAACGCGTTGAATATCAAAGATATCCAAATCAAAATACATATACGATTATTCGGGAATGTCCTTAGCATTGATGAGAGGGGTATTTCCCTATGTTTAAATTGTGTATCAGTCCCTAGCATTTTTAAACGGCGGTATTTCCCTATGTTCATATTATGTATTAATCCGTAGCATTGATGCGAGCGGCATTTCCTTATGTCCATATTATATAACAGTCCCTGGCATCGAGGAAAAGGATATTTCCCTATTTCCGGATGTTGATTTCATTGATAAAGCCTTTGTCTATATACAGATTAGGAAACAAGACTTCCATAATGGCATTAGGTTACTGCCTCTTCAAAAGGTAGCATTGCCGTGTCTTTTTAATCACTGAATGCTCAAGGGAATCTGACATTCAATCATAGAATGCTCAGGGTAGTATAAAAGTTAAATCATAGACTGCTTAGGGGAGTGTAAAAGTTCAGTCATTGAGTGCTCAGGGGAGTATACAATTTCAATCATAGACTGCTCAGGGGAGTATAAAAGTTCAATCATTAAAGTTTAATCATAGACTGCTCAGGGAGTCTAAAAGTTCAATCATAGAATGCTCAGGGGAGTATAAAAGTTCAATCATAGACTGCTCAGGGTAGTATTAAAGTTCAATCATAGACTGCTCAGGGTACTATAAAAGTTTAATCATAGACTGCTCAGGAGAGTCTAAAAGTTCTATCATAGAGTGCTCAGGGAGTCTAAAAGTTCAATCATAGACTGCTCAAGAGAGTCTAAAAGTTCTATCATAGAGTGCTCAGGGGAGTATAAAAGTTCAATCATAGACTGCTCAGGGGAGTATAAAAACTCATGCAGTATACAAATCTGTATGTAACAACCTTCGCCACTGTACGTTTCTTTAATAGATATATAGATACTTATATGAGAGCATACGTCCTAATGTATGATAAACCGTCATTACAATACCCGTATGTAAAAGGGGAGATAAATGTTTACTGTTAAATTATCGCCAATAGCCAATTGTAGTTGTGCGGGAAACGTTTTGCAAGGCTTATTTTTAATCATTTCTTTATTTTCGTTACTTTATTTAAGCATAAGATAAATATAAGCAAAGCTGTAGTCAGGCTGTCCACCGAACAACATAATCACTGATTGCTAATCATTATCAAATTACACAAGAGCTCAAAAATCATAACGTTGTATGTATATTTTACTTTCGACACAGTTAAATCAAATGATCGTGCTTTATATAAAGGATTATTAAACACGCTTAGATAAAGATAGTTATTTATTATAATAATAATAATAATAATAATAATATTAATAATAATAATAATAATTTGAAAAATTAATAATAATAATAATAATAATAATAAAATAAAGTTAATAATGGTAATAATATTATTAATAATAATAATAAAATTAATAATAATAATAATAAAATTAATAATATAACAATATAATTAATAATAATAATAATAAAATTATTAATAATAATAATAATAAAATTAATAATAATAATAAAATTAATATTAATAATAATAATAATTATAAAATTAATAATAATGATAGTATTTCTATATTATTATTATTATTATTATTATTATTATTATTATTATTATTTTTATTATTATTATTATAAGGAAGAGGGCAAAGAGTACTTTCAAATTCCGATGCATCGTGCATACAAAACTAGGCAACATACAATGCTCTGTATTTGATCAACTAATTTTTCTTCTTTAAATTAATGACATTGAAGAAGATTCATCTAGTTTAACACGAGTATTTAATAATGACAGTTCCTTGTTTTACATTTTTACCGATATTAATATGTCTGAATATAGCAGTACTAGGGCCCAGAATCATTGAATAGCTGGACGGCACAATTATTTTCTATGTAAGTACATCAGTTGCGAACGCCTTATTATTCAAAATGATTCACCTGCTCGATTGTTTCTAGCCAAATTACTTTAGGTAAAATATTCATTGCCTTGGTAATTACCTATAAATACAGCGTAGTAACTCTCGGTGCGTAGACACACACACACACACACACACGCACACACACACACACACACGCATACACACACACACACACACACACACACACACACACACACATATATATATATATATATATATATATATATATATATATATAGAGAGAGAGAGAGAGAGAGAGAGAGAGAGAGAGAGAGAGAGAGAGAGAGAGAGAGAGAGAGAAGGATGTGTGTATGCATCACCTATAACTTCTTTTGTGTTTTTGCTTCCTTATGTCTAATCGAATTAATTTGTTAGAATGACATACATCCATTTGTAATATATACTTGGTTTCAAACATTATTGTTTTAAAGACTTGTGGTCAGAAATCACTGTCTGACAGACTTGTCTTCCAACATTCATTCCTCCTTCAGACTTGTTTTCAAGCATTACTTGTTTTAAAGACTTGTGGTCAAACATTTGTCTTACATACTTATTTCGTGCATCATTTTGCTTTACATACTTGTAGTCAAACGTCACATATTTCAAAGACTTACAGTCAAACATCCCTTTGTCGTACATACATGCAGACAAACATCCCTTTGTCGTACATACAAGCAAACATCCCTTTGTCGTACAGACATGTAGTCAAACATCCCTTAGTCGTACAGACATGTAGTCAAACATCCCTTTGTCCTACAGACATGCAGTCAAACATCCCTTTGTCGTACATACAAGCAGTCAAACATCCCGTTGTCGTACAGACATGCAGTCAAACATCCCTTTGCCGTACAGACATGCAGTCAAACATCCCTTTGTCGTACATACAAGCTGTCAAACATCCCTTTGTCGCACAGATATGCAGTCAAACATCCCATTGTCGTACAGACATGCAGTCTAACATCCCTTTGTCGTACATACAAGCAGTCAAACATCCCTTTGTCGTACATACAAGCAGTCAAACATCCCTTTGTTGTACAGATATGCAGTCAAACATCTCTTTGTCGTACAGATATTCAGTCAAACATCCCGTTGTCGTACATACAAGCAGTCAAACATCCCTTTGTCGTACAGACATGCAGTCAAACATCACTTTTGTCGTACAGACATGCAGTTAAACATCCCTTTGTCGTACAGACATGCTGTCAATCATCCCTTTGTCGTAGAGACATGCAGTCAAACAGCCCTTTGCCGTACAGACATGCAGTCAAACATCCCTTTGTCGTACATACAAGTTGTCAAATATCCCTTTGTCGTACAGACATGCAGTTAAACATCCCTTTGTCGTACATACAAGCAGTCAAACATCCCTTTGTCGTACATACAAGCTGTCAAACATCCCTTTGTCGTACAGACATGCAGTCAAACATCCCTTTGTCGTACATACAAGCAGTCAAACATCCTTTTGTCGTACATATATGCAGTCAAACATCCCTTTGTCGTACAGACATGCAGTCAAACATCCCTTTGGCGTACAAACATTCAGTCAAACATCCCTTTGATGTACATACAAGCAGTCAAACATCCCTTTGTCGTACAGACATGCAGTCAAACATCCCTTTGTCGTACATACAAGCAGTCAAACATCCCTTTGTCGTACAGACATGCAGTCAAACATCCCTTTGTCCTACAGACATGCAGTCAAACATCCCTTTGTCGTACATGCAAGCTATCAAACATTCCTTTGTGGTACAGATATGCAGCCAAACATCCCGTTGTCGTACTGACATGCAGTCAAACATCTCTTTGTCGTACATACAAGCTGTCAAACATCCCTTTGTCGTACAGATATGCAGTCAAACATCCCTTTGTCGTACAGACATGCAGTCGAACATCCCTTTGTCGTACATACAAACAGTCAAACATCCGTTTGTCGTACAGACATGCAGTCAAACATCCCTTTGTCATACAGACATTCAGTCAAACATCCCTTTGTCGTACATACAAGCAGTCAAACATCCCTTTGTCGTACAGACATGCAGTTAAACATCCCTTTGTCGTACAGACATGCAGTCAAACAGACCTTTGCCGTACAGACATGCAGTCAAACATCCCTTTGTCGTACAGACATGCAGTCGAACATCCCTTTGTCGTACAGACATTCAGTCAAACATCCCTTTGTCGTACATACAAGCAGTCAAACATCACTTTTGTCGTACAGACATGCAGTTAAACATCCCTTTGTCGTACAGACATGCAGTCAAACAGACCTTTGCCGTACAGACATGCAGTTAAACATCCCTTTGTCGTACAGACATGCTGTCAATCATCCCTTTGTCGTAGAGACATGCAGTCAAACAGCCCTTTGCCGTACAGACATGCAGTCAAACATCCCTTTGTAGTAAATACAAGTTGTCAAATATCCCTTTGTCGTACAGACATGCAGTTAAACATCCCTTTGTCGTACATACAAGCAGTCAAACATCCCTTTGTCGTACATACAAGCTGTCAAACATCCCTTTGTCGTACAGACATGCAGTCAAACATCCCTTTGTCGTACATACAAGCAGTCAAAAATCCTTTTGTCGTACATATATGCAGTCAAACATCCCTTTGTCGTACAGACATGCAGTCAAACATCCCTTTGGCGTACAAACATTCAGTCAAACATCCCTTTGTTGTACATACAAGCAGTCAAACATCCCTTTGTCGTACAGACATGCAGTCAAACATCCCTTTGGCGTACAAACATTCAGTCAAACATCCCTTTGATGTACATACAAGCAGTCAAACATCCCTTTGTCGTACAGACATGCAGTCAAACATCCCTTTGTCGTACATACAAGCTGTCAAACATCCCTTTGTCGTACAGACATGCAGTCAAACATCCCTTTGTCCTACAGACATGCAGTCAAACATCCCTTTGTCGTACATGCAAGCTATCAAACATTCCTTTGTGGTACAGATATGCAGCCAAACATCCCGTTGTCGTACTGACATGCAGTCAAACATCTCTTTGTCGTACATACAAGCTGTCAAACATCCCTTTGTCGTACAGATATGCAGTCAAACATCCCTTTGTCGTACAGACATGCAGTCGAACATCCCTTTGTCGTACATACAAACAGTCAAACATCCGTTTGTCGTACAGACATGCAGTCAAACATCCCTTTGTCATACAGACATTCAGTCAAACATCCCTTTGTCGTACATACAAGCAGTCAAACATCCCTTTGTCGTACAGACATGCAGTTAAACATCCCTTTGTCGTACAGACATGCAGTCAAACAGACCTTTGCCGTACAGACATGCAGTCAAACATCCCTTTGTCGTACAGACATGCAGTCGAACATCCCTTTGTCGTACAGACATTCAGTCAAACATCCCTTTGTCGTACATACAAGCAGTCAAACATCACTTTTGTCGTACAGACATGCAGTTAAACATCCCTTTGTCGTACAGACATGCAGTCAAACAGACCTTTGCCGTACAGACATGCAGTTAAACATCCCTTTGTCGTACAGACATGCTGTCAATCATCCCTTTGTCGTAGAGACATGCAGTCAAACAGCCCTTTGCCGTACAGACATGCAGTCAAACATCCCTTTGTCGTACATACAAGTTGTCAAATATCCCTTTGTCGTACAGACATGCAGTTAAACATCCCTTTGTCGTACATACAAGCAGTCAAACATCCCTTTGTCGTACATACAAGCTGTCAAACATCCCTTTGTCGTACAGACATGCAGTCAAACATCCCTTTGTCGTACATACAAGCAGTCAAACATCCTTTTGTCGTACATATATGCAGTCAAACATCCCTTTGTCGTACAGACATGCAGTCAAACATCCCTTTGGCGTACAAACATTCAGTCAAACATCCCTTTGTTGTACATACAAGCAGTCAAACATCCCTTTGTCGTACAGACATGCAGTCAAACATCCCTTTGTCGTACATACAAGCAGTCAAACATCCCTTTGTCGTACAGACATGCAGTCAAACATCCCTTTGTCCTACAGACATGCAGTTAAACATCCCTTTGTCGTACATGCAAGCTGTCAAACATTCCTTTGTGGTACAGATATGCAGCCAAACATCCCGTTGTCGTACTGACATGCAGTCAAACATCTCTTTGTCGTACATACAAGCTGTCAAACATCCCTTTGTCGTACAGATATGCAGTCAAACATCCCTTTGTCGTACAGACATGCAGACAAACATCCCTTTGTCGTACATACAAACAGTCAAACATCCGTTTGTCGTACAGACATGCAGTCAAACATCCCTTTGTCGTACAGACATTCAGTCAAACATCCCTTTGTCGTACATACAAGCAGTCAAACATCCCTTTGTCGTACAGACATGCAGTTAAACATCCCTTTGTCGTACAGACATGGAGTCAAACAGACCTTTGCCGTACAGACATTCAGTCAAACATCCCTTTGTCGTACATACAAGCAGTCAAACATCACTTTTGTCGTACAGACATGCAGTTAAACATCCCTTTGTCGTACAGACATGCAGTCAAACAGACCTTTGCCGTACAGACATGCAGTCAAACATCCCTTTGTCGTACAGACATGCAGTCGAACATCCCTTTGTCCTACAGACATGCAGTCAAAAATCCCTTTGTCGTACATACAAGCTGTCAAACATCATTTTGTCGTACAGATATGCAGTCAAACATCCCTTTGTCCTACGGACATGCAGTCAAACATCCCTTTGTCGTACATACAAGCAATCAAACATCCCTTTGTCGTACAGATATGCAGTCAAACATCTCTTTATCGTACAGACATGCAGTCAAACATCCCTTTGACGTACATACAAGCAAACATCCCTTTGTCGTACAGACATGCAGTCAAACATCACTTTTGTCGTACAGACATGCAGTTAAACATCCCTTTGTCGTACAGACATGCTGTCAAACATCCTTTGTCGTACAGACATGCAGTCAAACCGCCTTTTGCCGTACAGACATGCAGTAAAACAGCCCTTTGTAATACAGACATGCAGTCAATCAGCCCTTTGTCGTACAGATAGATATATATATATATATATATATATATATATATATATATATATATATATATATATATATATATATATATATATATATAATTTTATGGCATGCATTTATTTTCATCAGAAACACAAACTCTATGTTGCCTCTCTTCAGAAGACTGGTTTGCAGCATTTTCAGTATATTATATGCAGTTGATCTTTTCGGTATGGTATAGAGAACATCTATCTGTAACGCAGTCTAATTCGATTGGGAACTACCGTTAAGGAAAAAGAACGTAAATAGCGTCATTTAGCATTGCATGAATAGATACAATTATCTAATGCTATTTATCCTTGTACACAACGCTTTAAACTGCGCACAACATACATCCAGACATGTTGTCGTGTAATGAGCATGCAGATCAGCGTAAGTGCTTATCATTCAACATAACGTTTATACTATCATCGTGTACAAATTGCAATGGGTTGTGTTTAGAATAGACCCAGATATCTCTTTAATAATGCGCACACAAACCAGTGTATACGCGTATCTCTTAGCGTAGAAGTTCACATCAGCATCATGTATACACTGCGATTGATTGCGTACAGTACAGACCAAGCTCATATAATACGCAAATATATCAGTGCATATGCTTATTTTTGCTGTTTAAGACTTCAAACCGGCAAAGTACAACAGTGACCTAGATCTGTCATGAGATAAGAGCATTAAAGCCTAAATCCTTTTCTACTTTTTTTTCTCACCTTTTTCATTTTTGAAATTATCAACCATAGTGCTTTGTTCATCTTCATGTTACGACAACACTTTTTTTCAACCTAAATCTAATACGGGAGGTTAGGTCAACATAGTTATATAGTTTCATACATTTAATTAGATTTTGAAGTTAACCAAATGACACTATGACACTTAATTTCCATCTTGATGTGATAATGGATATGAATAAAAGACGGAATTACAGGGGGCAAATATTACTAAAGCTTTTGCCTTGCTAGCGTTTCTAGGACATACCTCTAACTGTACAGAAAATCTAGTACATGAAACGTGGGATTGCGCCCACCTCCTGCCCCTAAAGGATTAGCCTTTGAAATTGCACGTAGTAAGATTCAAACCTTTCTAATTAAAAGGCGATAATAGTACGTATCAATGTCGACTTTTCTGCTTAGTTTTTCAATTGTAAGTTAACTGAATAAAATAAGAAAATAAATATCACCTACAAAATTTGGATGTCACGAGCTTTTGGACCTCTCTCTCTCTCACTGACGCTCGCTTGCTCTACAACAAGCATGAAACCGATACAAAGGAGGAATATTCTGCATAAGACAAAACGATTTGTATGAAATAAAATTTGCATCTGACGAGCTTTTGGATCTCTCTCTCTCTCTCTCTCTCTCTCTCTCTCTCTGACGCTCGCTCGCTCTACACCAAGCATGCAGCCGATACATAGGAGAAAGACTCTGCATGAGGCAAAAGGATTTGTACGAAGTAAAATTTACTATGGTCAGTTGTAATGAAACAAAATAAAATGCTTACCCAGCTTAAACCAGGGCAGTGGTCAAGAGCCCACTGCAGTTCAGGCCATGAAATATTTACTTCCGTAAAAGAATGGCGAATCCCTCTCTATGCTCGAATCGAATGCGACGCAGAATGGATCATCAGTCTCTATTTCAGACTTGATGTAACTGTTCCAACGATCGATACGACAGATCGAGGGATTGTACACAATTTGTATTAAGTCAAACGTCATCGACCACAAAGCTCAGCTCTCTGACAAAGAAATAATTCTTCCTTTTATACGATCTGTCGCAATAATCACAATCTTAGAGCTGGGTGCGGTGGGTGGTACGGTAGAATGGGGCGGTATAAATGTTATTACAGATTTCTAAGTGCTTCATTCCGTGTTAATGCAACTGTCAAGCACTTTCTATTAAACTAAAGAGCGCATTAATGTCAGGAAAAGCCAAGCTTTGAAATGGAAAATAATACCAATAATTAATACATGAATCTTAAATATAAGAAGAAAAAAAAGTGAATATATATATATATATATATATATATATATATATATATATATATATATATATATATATATATATATATATATATATATATATATATATATATATATATGTGTGTGTGTGTGTGTGTGTGTGTGTGTGTGTGTACATAGTAAATATTGAGTTACTTACTGCAGATACAGAACTATAATTGTCGCTGCATTGATGTATTTTCAAGACCATCAGCATTCAAACAAAATAAACCTATACAATGGGGTATACCTCTATCTGAAGAGCAGACTCAGCAGAAAGCCTGCATATATTTAACAATCCATGAAACTGCAGCGATATGGATTGTGGTTTAATATGTCTTTGAACTGGACTTCATTTATTCAGCCGATTGGGCATAATATGAAGCAAGTAAACGGGAGACTATTAGGCACGAATATGCAAAACAAAACTAATACGGAATGTCAATAGGACACAATCATTCTTCTCCCTAGTCCCTTAATATATATATATATATATATATATATATATATATATATATATATATATATATATAGAGAGAGAGAGAGAGAGAGAGAGAGAGAGAGAGAGAGAGAGAGAGAGAGAGAGAGCTGAAAGTGATATTGCTATTCTTGGATTCCTAGTAGGTAGAATTAATATTTAAATAACACTATCATACAGAATAAATACTTTTAATTCGTTGACTACGAAAGATTCGAACCTATGTATGCAGGTAAACGGCACCAATAACCTTGCCTTTCCACACGATACCATATTCCCTCACGACTAAGCACACATCCCCAAAAAACAAAATGTGTGCAGGCGATGCAATGGGTCCCGTTTACCAGCGTTTGAATCTCCGTAGAATACAAATCAAACATTATCTGACCTGCATGAGAGTGATATGTGTATATATATATACCACAATTTTAGTAATAGATAACAAACGTTCGGCCTTAGAGGTCACGTTCAAGGTCACATCAGTCTCATAACGTGCATGCCGAACATTATTCAATACAATAAATGGGTTCCTAGAGGAAAATCGCTATATAATTCATGCTTAAGGAAAGTCGGGTGCACGATCGTCACAAACCAAACTGCATTAAAACATATTGATTTCACAGTCTAGGGTGGAAAACTGGTCATTAAAACGCTATCTTCTATCAACATGATGCCATCTAAAATAACGTAAATTTTAATTTTCAAGACAATGTATGAATAAAATCCTTAGGATTGTAAATGAGAACTCTTCCAATAGCACATCCTTCCCATGTTTGACTTATAAAAGACACGGAAAGAAAAAAATTATTCTCCTCAAAAGATTCAAACTAAACAAAATGATTACGACATGCTTATCCTCGGAAGCCATGGTAATCGGTCAATAAAATTATTGTAAAGCTTCTAATTTCTCCTCATATTACACAGTTTATGCCGCATTTGCAGCAAAATCATTATGGAAAGATAATACATGTAGTTTGGCTGTCTGGATTACGCTTAGAATTTCGTTAGAATCGTCTATATAATTAAGGTCCTTGTCACGTGCATCATTCTGGATTGCGTGTTGGAAAATGAATTGTATACAATTCATGACGATTTAAGAAAATCATAAGTATCTTTCTGACCAAAAATCAGCTTAAGTGTCCATAGTGAGTCCTATGTTATGCTATAGAACGAAAATCAGCTTAAGTGTCCATAGTGAGTCCTATGTTATGCTATAGAACAAAAACCAACTTAAGTTTCCTTACGCGAGTCCTATGTTATGCTATAGAACGAAAATCAGCTTAAGTACCTAGATTGAGTATATGTTATGATATAGATAAAAAATCAGCTTAAGGGTCCTTACGTGAGTCCTATGTTATGCTATAGAACGAACATCAGCTTAAGTGTCCATACTGAGTCGTATGTTGCTAAAGAACGAAAATCATCTTAAGTTTCCTTACGTGAGCCCAAGGTTATGATATAGAACGAAACTCAGTTTAAGTGTCCTTACGTGAGTCCTATGTTATGCTATAGAACGAAAATCAGCTTAAGTATCCAAACTGAGTCCAATGTTATGATATAGAACGAAACTCAGTTTAAGTGTCCTTACGTGAGTCCTATGTTACGATATAGAACGAAAATCAGTTTAAGTGTCCTTACGTTAGCCCTATGCTATGCTATAGAACGAAAATCAGTTTAAATGTCCAGACTGAGTCCTATGTTAATGCTATAGAACGAAAATCAGTTTAAATGTCCATACCGTGTACTCTGTTATGCTATAGATCAAAAATCAGCTTACTTGTCCTTACGTGAGCCCTATGTTATGCTATAGATCGAAAATCAGCTTAAGTGTCCAGAATGAGTCCTATGTTAATGTTATAGAACGAAAATCAGTTTAAATGTCCATACCGTGTCCTCTGTTATGCTATAGATCGAAAATCAGCTTACTTGTCCTTACGTGAGCCCTATGCTGCTATAGAACGAAAACCAACTTAAGTGTCCATACTGAGTCCAATGTTATGATATAGAACGAAAATCAGCTTAAGTGTCCTTACGTTAGTCATATGTTAATGTTATAGAACGAAAATCAATTTTAGTGTCCTTAATGAGTCCCATGTTGTGAAATAGAACGAAAATGAGCTTAAGTGTCCTTACGTGAGTCCTATGTTATGCTATAGAACGAAAATCAGCTTAAGTATCCAGACTGAGTACTATGTTAATGTTATAGAACGAAAATCAGTTTTAGTGTCCTTAATGAGTCCCATGT
The DNA here is from genome assembly GCA_029339505.1 of Unio delphinus. Lineage (NCBI taxonomy): Eukaryota > Metazoa > Mollusca > Bivalvia > Unionida > Unionidae > Unio > Unio delphinus. Next base: position 6,543,592 of record JAQISU010000184.1, on the reverse strand, counting down.
TGTGAAATAGAACGAAAATGAGCTTAAGTGTCCTTACGTGAGTCCTATGTTATGCTATAGAACGAAAATCAGCTTAAGTGTCCTTCTGTGAGACCTATGTTATTGTTATTGAACGAAAATCAGTTTTACTGTCCATACTGAGTCCGATGTTATGCTATGGAACGAAAATCATCTTAAGTGTCCATACTGAGTCCTATGTTTTGCTATAGAACGAGAATCAGCTTAAGTGTCCATTCTGAGTCCTATGTTATGCTATAGAACGAAAATCAGCTTAAGTATCCTTACGTGAGTCCTATGTTATTGTTATAGAACGAAAATCAGTTTTACTGTCCATACTGAGTCCGATGTTATGCTATGAAAATAAAAAGAGCTTAAGTGTCCTTACGTGAGTCCTATGTTATGCTATAGAACGAAAATCAGCTTAAGTATCCTTACGTGAATCCTATGTTATGCTATAGAACGAAAATCAGTTTTACTGTCCATACTGAGTCCGATGTTATGCTATGGAACGAAAATCAGCTTAAGTATCCTTACGTGAGTCCTATGTTATGCTATAGAACGAAAATCAGTTTTACTGTCCATACTGAGTCCGATGTTATGCTATGGCACGAAAATCAGCTTAAGTATCCTTACGTGAGTCCTATGTTATTGTTATTGAACGAAAATCAGTTTTACTGTCCATACTGAGCCCGATGTTATGCTATGGAACAAAAATCAGTTTAAGTGTCCATACTGAGTCCTATGTTATGCTATAGAACGAAAATCAGCTTAAGTGTCCTTATGTGAGTCCTATGTTATTGTTATAGAACGAAAATCAGTTTAACTGTCCATACTGAGTCCGATGTAATGCTATGGAACGAAAATCATCTTAAGTGTTCTTACCTGAGTCCAATATTATGCTATAGAACGAAAATCAGCTTAAGTGTCCATGCTGAGTCCTATCTTTTGCTTTAGAACGAGAATCAGCTTAAGTGTCCTTATGTGAGTCCTATGTTAATGTTATAGAACGAAAATCAGTTTTAGTGTCCATACTGAGTCCGATGTTATGCTATGAAACGAAAATCATCTGAAGCGTTCTTACCTGAGTCCTTTGTTATGTATAGAATAAAAACCAACTTAGGTTTCCTTATGTGAGTCCTATGTTATGCTATAGAACGAAAATAAGCTTCAGTTTCCTTACATGAGTCCAATGAAAATCACCTTAAGTGTCCTTACGTGAGCCTTATGTTATGCTATAGAACGAAAATCAGCGTAAGTGTACATACTGAGTCCTATGATATGATATAGAACGAAAATCAGTCTAAGTGTCAATACAAAGTCCAATGTTATGCTTTAGAACGAAAATTAGCTTAAGTGTCTTTACGTCAGTCGTATGTTATGGTATAGAACGAAATTCAGCTTAAGTGTACATACTGAGTCCCATGTTATGCTATAGAACGAAAATCAGCTTAAGTATCCAGACTGAGTCCTATGGTAATGTTATAGAACGAAAATCAGTTTTAGTGTCCTTAATGAGTCCCATGTTGTGAAATAGAACGAAAATGAGCTTAAGTGTCCTTACGTGAGTCCTATGTTATGCTATAGAACGAAAATCAGCTTAAGTGTCCATACTGAGTCCTATGTTATGGTATAGAATGAAAATCAGTTTAAGTGTCCATACCGAGTCCTATGTTATTGTTATAGAACGAAAATCAGTTTTACTGTCCAAACTGAGTCCGATGTTATGCTATGAAACGAAAATCATCTTAATTGTTCTTACCTGAGTCCAATGTTATGCTATAGAACGAAAATCAGCTTAAGTGTCCATACTGAGTCCTATGGTAATGTTATCGAACGAGAATCAGTTTTAGTGTCCATACTGAGTCCGATGTTATGGTATGGAACGAAAATCATCTTAAGTGTTCTTACCTGAGTCCTATGTTATGTATAGAAGAAAAAAACAACTTAGGTTTCCTTATGTGAGTCCTATGTTAAGCTATAGAACGAAAATCAGCTTAAGTTTCCTTACGTGAGTCCTATGTTTTGCTATAGAACGAGAATCAGCTTAAGTGTCCTTACGTGAGTCCTATGTTAATGTTATAGAACGAAAATCAGTTTTAGTGTCCATACTGAGTCCGATGTTATGGTATGGAACGAAAATCATCTTAAGTGTTCTTACCTGAGTCCTATGTTATGTATAGAAGAAAAAAACAACTTAGGTTTCCTTATGTGAGTCCTATGTTAAGCTATAGAACGAAAATCAGCTTAAGTTTCCTTACGTGAGTCCAATGCTATGCTATAGAACGAAAATCAGCTTAAGTTTCCTTACGTGAGTCCTATGATATGTATAGAACGAAAATCAGCGTAAGTTTCCTTACCTGAGTCCAATGTTATGATATAGAACGCAAATCAGCTCAAGTGTCCATACTGAGTCCTATGTTGCTATGGAACGAAAATCATCTTAAGTGTCCTAACGTGAGCTCTATGTTATGCTATAGAACGAAAATCACCTTAAGTGTTGATTTTGAGTCCTACGTTATGCTATAGAACGAAAATCAAATCAGCGTAAGTGTACATACTGAGTCCTATGTTATGATATAGAACGAATATCACTTTAATTCCTTTCCTCAGTCCTATGTTATGCTATAAAACGAACATCAGCTTAAGTGTCCATACTGAGTCCTATGTTAATGTTATAGAACGAAAATCAGTTTTAGTGTCCTTAATGAGTCCCATGTTGTGAAATAGAACGAAAATGAGCTTAAGTGTCCTTACGTGACTCCTATGTTATGCTATAGAACGAAAATCAGTTTTACTGTCCATACTGAGTCCTATGTTATGGTATAGAATGAAAATCAGCTTAAGTGTTCTTACCTGAGTCCAATGTTATGATATAGAACAAAAATCAGCTTAAGTGTCCTTACGTGAGTCCTATGTTTTGCTATAGAACGAGAATCAGCTTAAGTGTCCTTACGCGAGTCCTATGTTAATGTTATAGAACGAAAATCAGTTTTAGTGCCCATACTGAGTCCGATGTTATGGTATGGAACGAAAATCATCTTAAGTGTTCTTACCTGAGTCCTATATTATGTATAGAAGAAAAAACAACTTAGGTTTCCTTATGTGAGTCCTATGTTATGCTATAGAACGAAAATCAGTTTAAGTGTCCATACGGAGTCCTATGTTGCTATAGAACGAAAATGAGCTTAAGTGTCCTTACGTGAGTCCTATGTGATGCTATAGAATGAAAATCAGCTTAAGTGTCCATTCTGAGGCCTATGTTGCTATAGAACGAAAATGAGCTTAAGTGTCCTTACGTGAGTCCTATGTTATGCTATAGAACGAAAATCAGCTTAAGTGTCCTTACGTGAGTCCTATGTTATTGTTATAGAACGAAAATCAGTTTTACTGTCAATACTGAGTCCGATGTTATCCTATGGAACGAAAATCATCTTAAGTGTTCATACTGAGTCCTATGTTATGCTATAGAACGACAATCATCTTAATTATCCAGACTTAGTCCTATGTTATGTATAGAACACAAAAAAAACTTAAGTTTCCTTACGTGAGTCCTATGTTATGCTATAGAACGAGAATCAACTTAAGTGTCCTTACGTGAGTCCTATGTTATGATATAGAACAAAAGTCAGCTTAAGTTTCCTTACGTGAGTTCTATGTGATGCTATAGAACGAAAATCACCTTAAGTGTCCATACTGAGTCCTATGTTATGCTATAGAAGGAAAATCAGTTCAAGTGTCCATACTGAGTCCTATTTTGTGCTATGGATCGAAAATCAGTTTAAGTTTCCTTACCAAGTCTTATGTTATGCTATAGAACGAAAATCAGAATGTGTCCATATTGAGTCCTATGTTATGCTATAGAATGAAAATGAGCTTAAGTGTCCTTATGTGAGTCCTATGTTATGGTATAGAACAAAAATCAGCTTAAGTGTCCTTATGTGAGTCCTATGTTATGCTATAGAACGAAAATCTTCTTAAGTGGCCATACCGAGTCCTATGTTATGCGGTCAATATGGTGACCGATACACAAAAAGCCAATAAGGTCAATACTGTTACCAATAGGTCGGTCAATAATAATCATCGATTAATACTTCAGTATCGTCATCGATATATCGGTCAATAATAATCGTGGATTGATAGGTCACTATCGTCATCGATAGATGGACATAACAAAAAAGCAAATAATTACACATAATATAATTACATGTGCATTCCAAACCAAAAGGTTGATACAGCGTATTTATTTTCTTATTTATTCAAGCTACACTGAGAAGTTAAATAATCAGATCCATTGTTTGAAGTCCAAATTATCTCAAAACAGCATTTTAAATAATCAGATCCATTGATTGGAATCCAAATTACCTCAAAACCGCATTTTTTAAAAACAGAAAATGGTAAATGTGGACCAAGTTCCTTCCGAATGTTACCCTGTATCATCTAACATGGTATTTCGTAATGCTCGGATACTATTTGACATTTAATATCTCCAGAATCTCCAAAGAAATAATGAATGATGAAGACATGTTTGATGTTCATATACATATAGCTTATGAAAAGGGACGACATTTTTGTAAATATTCCTTTTCTAAATAATCTCTCTCTCTCTCTCTTTTATCTCACTTTCATCATTGATTAGCTATATCAAAATCCATTTGCATTGATTATAAGAATGTTGTAAGGTTATATCGCATATGATATGAATGAGCGTTAGTGTTTATACGAATTACTTACTATGAGTAAGCACCAGGGTCTATACGAATGACTTAATATGAGTAAGCACCAGGGTCTATACGAATGACTTACTATGAGTAAAGCATCAGGGTCTATATGAATGACTTACTATGAGTAAAGCATCAGGGTCTATACGAATGACTTAATATGAGTAAGCACCAGGGTCTATACGAATGACTTACTATGAGTAAAGCATCAGGGTCTATACGAATGACTTAGTACGAGTAAGCACCAGGGTCTATACGAATGACTTAATATGAGTAAGCATCAGGGTCTATACGAATGACTTAGTACGAGTAAGCATCAGGGTCTATACGAATGACTTAGTACGAGTAAGCACCAGGGTCTATACGAATGACTTGCTATGAGTAAAGCATCAGGGTCTATATGAATGACTTACTATGAGTAAAGCATCAGGGTCTATACGAATGACTTAATATGAGTAAGCACCAGGGTCTATACGAATGACTTACTATGAGTAAAGCATCAGGGTCTATACGAATGACTTAGTACGAGTAAGCACCAGGGTCTATACGAATGACTTAATATGAGTAAGCATCAGGGTCTATACGAATGACTTAGTACGAGTAAGCATCAGGGTCTATACGAATGACTTAGTACGAGTAAGCACCAGGGTCTATACGAATGACTTAATATGAGTAAGCATCAGGGTCTATACGAATGACTTAGTACGAGTAAGCATCAGGGTCTATACGAATGACTTGGTACGAGTAAGCATCAGGGTCTTTACGAATGACTTAATACGAGTAAGCATCAGGGTCTTTACGAATGACTTAATACGAGTGAGCGTTCGGGTCTATAGGAATGACTTAACACGAATGAGCAACAGGGTCTATACGAATGACTTAGTACGAGTAAGCATCAGGGTCTTTACGAATGACTTAATACGAGTAAGCATCAGGGTCTTTACGAATGACTTAATACGAGTAAGCATCAGGGTCTATACGAATGACTAAATGTGAGTAAGCGTTAGTTTATAACTTAATAGGAATGAGCATAAGTAACTATTAGGAATGTCCTCACTATACTCACTATTAGGAATGTCCTCACTATACTCACTATTAGGAATGTCCTCACTATACTCACTATTGGGAATGTCCTCACTATACTCACTATTAGGAATGTCCTCACTATACTACGTACAAATTTGTCACGCTATAATCGGCAGAATGTTTATTGCTTAATTAATCACTTAGAAAAGAAACAAAGAAAATAAAATTGCTTTTAATCAAAACAAACAATTAAACAAAATATATTTAATTTAATCACGAATTGTAATTATACAATGGACAGAATATTTTATATATATATATATATATATATATATATATATATAGAATATATATTTTTATCATGACTGTGACATCTGCTTCTCATTTAGAGGGGTAGTTAACTGGATTTAGCTACGTTAGCTAGGGAATGACCTTCCTCGATGTTATGACCCAGTGTGAGTTCAAGATATAATAATAATAATAATAATAATAATAATAATAATAATAATAATAATAATAATAATAATAATAATAATGAGGACTTTGTATAGCGCCTAATCTTACGAAGCTGTAAGCGCCTCACACCATCAATAATGATATGACAACGCTACAGAACAAGAAATGACAAAATCAATGAAATTGGAAAACATAAAAACATGCTGAAAACATATAAGATACAAAACATGATTAGGTCGCTAAGTTTGTTCCTGCAGTCGAAACAGGTGAGTCTTAAGAGCACTCTTAAAAGGGACCACTGTGTCTTTGTGTCTAATTTCAATGGGCAATTCGTTCCACGTCGCCGGGCCCTGTTGTGCAAACGAGCGTTGTCCATATGACTTTGTTTTCACCTTGGGAACAATGAGTATACGATTATCAGAAGAGCGTAAGGATCTAGCTGGTGTATACACATGGGTGAGGCTGGATAGGTATGTTGGACTGGAGTCTGTCATTGAAACATAGCACAGAGAAAAACATTTGTGTTTGATGCTGTATCGAATTGATAGCCAATGTAGGGTACAGAGTAGTGGTGAGGTGTGCTCTGATCGAGGTACTCTAAAGATGATCCGTGCAGCTGTGTTTTGAACTTTGAGCTTATCAACAGCGAACGGCAGGATTACTGGGAATAAATAATGTACTACGAGCTCCCTTAGACAAGTAAAAGTAATACATTTAATCAAAGAAATTATTAGTGATAATTTCAATTCAACTTAAGCGATATCAACATGACCTACTTGCAGTGTCTAATTCATCCTCATAATGAGTGATGAAAAGAGCGCAATGTCCACAGCTTGCACCACCTTCCTTTCGACAGTGTTCCAACGTTTCCTATTCCTCTAGTCTTCCTATCCTGACTGCCTCGTCCTTCTTGGCCTTCCTAGATTTTACTATGTACACGTCACATCCCCCTTTCGGACTTCACTCGTCACTTCTCCATTTTCAGACTTTCCTCGTCACTTTTCTTTTTTTCGGACTGTCTTCGGACTGTCGAGTCCCATCTCCCTGGGAAAGCTGTTTTCTTAAAGGAAATAATTATGCCTAAATAGCTCTACAGTATGTACCACATTCTAGATGTGTATAAAATTCCTTCACTTACGTTACTCGTAACACACTAACTATTCAGTCACTGCGTAAAGCCTACCTACGGTAGTACCTTGAAATAAATTACAACGTGGCCTCTATCGAACATGTATTGTATATTAGTACATGTTCAATTACTATTGCATACAGATCACATATCCTTACTTACTTACAGATTATTTAAACATTACAAAAGCAAATATAATAGGTAGTTATCGTTAAATCACGATAATCAGTATCGTCTTAACAGACAAAGGAAACTGTGTAAAATTTATTCATATAACCCTATAAATCTTGCAAATATGAATATCTTAATCGCATGCAATCAGTTCTGCTAATGAACTAATAAATTCAAAGACATCCTGCACATCAACTCTAGCATCAACACGTTTCAATGAAATTTAATAAACTATACATGATATTGAAGCTAGTCATACAAAACAGGCTTGTATAACAATCAAAACTAGAATATTACGTAAAACTAAAATTGCGTACATTAATGCTGTTAGCTGTAGAGCTTGCGCATCCAGCATTAAACCCCATCTTTCTCACAAGATAGAAACCTGGTCCCTTTCTCGTTGAACGAGGAAAGCACTATTCTTCTTTGGCTTCCCCTTTCATGCGACCAATCATAAGCAGTGGTTTCTTATACAACCCTGAGCCAATCATTTATTTCGTCAGTCAGAATCTCTGAACTATGTTATGCAACTTTTCCCTTTGAAGAATGACTATTTGACACAAATCGCAAGTTCAGCTGTCTCTTTCTCAAACCCGTTTTAAGATCCGGTCAATTTCACTAAATCGAAACACAGGTCCCTCTGAAGGTTTAACACTGACATACAGGAAATTAAGAATAAAGGTCGAAATGACCCTTCCCAAATACTCCCCTGGACTAAATGTGATAAAATTTCAATACTCTATGCATTCAACTTTAAGGTTCACTGCTTATTCAAAATTGGATACTTCATAATGACGTTAAATTAATCAATAAATAGTTTTAACACGACTTCGGTGTCAATATAATTCAGCATTAGTTCTCTCTTTCAAGCATAATTGCTACTCAATTAGTATTTTTTTCTTCAAAATCTCTAAATTTATCTGGGTCAGAGTACATGAATAGAATTTTAATATACACGTTTCGAAAAATGAAATTAATTATGAAGGTTTTCTTCACACCTGACCTTTCACACTGTAACCATTCAGATATGTAAAATCTTCAATACCAATTGCTACTTGTTTTCTCTGAATTTAACATGCAAACTAGGCCAAACAATAAGTTGACATTCTGTTTATGATCCACATCAGATTTCTTTGCTTGCAAATTATCAAGATTGATATCGTGTCATATATTAAACTGACAACAACAGTGCAAAAGTAGTATCTAACTGGCCTGTGCGCTTTCCACTCTTAACTAGCCTTTTTCAAAGGCAAATACAAAACATGGACAAGACATATTAAACAGAAAAACTGATGTGTTCGAGGATGATGGAAAATATTTGTATTGACCTAAAAATCGATGAGCCATAGCGACAAATGTTATGTTATGCAAATTTATGTAAGCACAAACTATCTCCCGGATATTTCATTGTATGGTCATAGTTATTAACTACTAAGCCAATTTAGAGAACTATTTGAAAAAAAATGTGTCGGCTGTTAAGAATAATTGTATTTGTAATTGGCTGTCGTTTTCTCGTCTTCTTGGTTTAAACCGCTTGGTGTTGTTAATTGAGGGTGGCTTATCCAGTAAGATTATGTTTTGTCATTGCTTCACAACTTCAGTTGGGATTGTGAACACATGCAATACGTGTTATATCACTGAAAGTGTTCTGGGGAGGAGAAGTGTTATGCGACCGGTCTTCTGTGCAGCTTCTATGTCGTCCAAACAGATATATGAAGGTTGGTCCCTTTGTGTAGCTTTTCAGTTTTTCCGACGTACTGAAGGCTACAGATCTTACATATGATGAGATAAATTACAACCAACGTTCCCTCTAAGCTGTGTGTGTGTGTGTGTGTGTGTGTGTGTGTGTGTGCGCGCGCGCGCAGCTGCTCAGGCAGCCCTGCGCAGCTGAATTGTCAATTTTTGCTCAATGCAACGTTAAATTTTGCTCGTCTCTGTAATGCATGCGCAGTGCAGCAAGCAGCGTCTCCGTAATGCTTGCGCAGTGCAGCGAGCACTGCGCGCACATCTACCATTCGCTTAGACGGAACGTTGATTACAACCTGTTTTGTTTGGACCATATATGTTTAGGTTTTTCTCAAGTCACTGTCTTAGAAAATGTACTGGTCTCTAGCACGTGTTGAAAGGTTTTGCACCCTGTATCGCCACAGAGGCCAGATTGATAGGGTAAGTGATTAATAGGGTGGTCTGGATAAGTGATTGATAGGGTGGTCTGGATAAGTGATTGGTAGGGTGGTCTGGATAAGTGATTGATAGGATGGTCTGGATAAGTTATTGGTAGGGTGGTCTGGATAAGTGATTGATAGGGTGGTCTGGATAAGTGATTGATAGTGTGGTCTGGATAAGTGATTGGTAGGGTGGTCTGGATAAGTGATTGATAGGGTGGTCTGGATAAATGATTGATAGGGTGGTCTGGATAAGTGATTGATAGGGTGGTCTGGATAAGTGATTGGTAGGGTGGTCTGGATAAGTGATTGATAGGGTGGTCTGGATAAATGATTGATAGGGTGGTCTGGATAAGTGATTGGTAGGGTGGTCTGGATAAGTGATTGATAGGATGGTCTGGATAAGTGATTGATAGGATGGTCTGGATAAGTGATTGATAGGGTGGTCTGGATAAGTGATTGATAGTGTGGTCTGGATAAGTGATTGATAGGGTGGTCTGGATAAGTGATTGATAGGGTGGTCTGGATAAGTGATTGATAGGGTGGTCTGGATAAATGATTGGTAGGGTGGTCTGGATAAGTGATTGGTAGGGTGGTCTGGATAAGTGATTGGTAGGGTGGTCTGGATAAGTGATTGATAGGATGGTCTGGATAAGTGATTGATAGGGTGGTCTGGATAAGTGATTGATAGTGTGGTCTGGATAAATGATTGATAGGGTGGTCTGGATAAATGATTGATAGGGTGGTCTGGATAAGTAATTGGTAGGGTGGTCTGGATAAGTGATTGGTAGGGTGGTCTGGATAAGTGATTGATAGGATGGTCTGGATAAGTGATTGATAGGGTGGTCTGGATAAGTGATTGATAGTGTGGTCTGGATAAATGATTGATAGGGTGGTCTGGATAAGTGATTGATAGGGTGGTCTGGATAAGTGATTGAAAGGGTGGTCTGGATAAATGATTGATAGGGTGATTGGTAGGGTGGTCTGGATAAGTGATTGGTAGGGTGGTCTGGATAAGTGATTGATAGGATGGTCTGGATAAGTGATTGATAGGGTGGTCTGGATAAGTGATTGATAGTGTGGTCTGGATAAATGATTGATAGGGTGGTCTGGATAAGTGATTGATAGGGTGGTCTGGATAAGTGATTGATAGGGTGGTCTGGATAAGTGATTGCGTTTATCGTCGCTCTGTCTAGGATGTCCTTGAGGCTTTTAGATCTCAAGTAGGATACTACGGGTCTTGTCAGGAGGAGTAGCTTTAGTACATCTGACGTTTCCCGATGGGTCAGTGTTTTCCAATGATATTCCCGATGGGTCAGTGTTTTCCAATGATATTCCCGATGGGTCAGTGTTTTCCAATGATATTCCCGATGGGTCAGTGTTTTCCAATGATATTCCCGATGGGTCAGTGTTTTCCAATGATATTCCCGATGGGTCAGTGTTTTCCAATGATATTCCCGATGGGTCAGTGTTTTCCAATGATGTTACCTACTTTGGAGTTGTCAGGATGGTAGGTGAGGATACATGGAATCATAGTAGTATTTTCCTGTTTTTCATATTTTAGTAGGTCATCGCGTTTTTTTTTATATATTTTGTTTAGCTCTTTGACTTTGGTCTTTGTTGTAGCCTCGTTAAATTAAATGTTTAGATAGCTCCTCAAACCTTTTAATGAACGTTTCATCGTCGGAGAAACATCTGCGTATCCTTAGTGCCAAGCCATATGGAATGTTATTAATGCAGTGTTTGCATGACTGTTGGTTGTTTGTCGGTTGGTTTCGAGTAGATGTCTGTATGGAGTTTTTTTTTATCCGTCTGTTTCTGGTGTCCAGATAAACGTGGTTTGAGATGGAGTCTTTTTCCTTGAATTTTATTGAAGGATGGAAGTTGTTTGCCGTTGATATGAAATCATCCAGACCTTCTTTTCTCTGTTGCCCTTGCATGTATACATTATCAATAAAGCGTACCCACTGGTACGACGTAAGTTCAAGTGATGCTAAACGTTGACTCACCAGTGTTCTAATAAAACTATCATCAGATTATGGAGTCATTGGGGATCCATCCAAAACTTTCATAGTCCAACTACTGAAGCTTGTGCTAAAACTCAATAATGTTGAATATAATGAAGAAAACTACCTTCTAATAAATGGAACTACAATGGATATTAGTTTTGCACTGTTCGTTGTCAGTTTATTGCATTTATAATAATCAATCACTGACAAAAGTCATTCCTTTCTGGATCCAAAGCAAGTGAAAGGACTATTATTCGCCATATGATTTGTATTCTTTATATATATATATATATATATATATATATATATATATATATATATATATATATATATATATATATATATAGAGAGAGAGAGAGAGAGAGAGAGAGAGAGAGAGAGAGAGAGAGAGAGAGAGAGAGAGAGAGAGGGGAGGAGAGAGACAGACACAGACATACAAACAGAGAGAGAGAGAGAGAGAGAGAGAGAGAGAGAGAGAGAGAGCGAGAGAGACGTAGAGAAAGGGAGAGAGAAATGTATGACACGCAATAAATGTATTATATATTTAAAATGAATATATGTAATATAACTAACAGTGTTCAACGTAGCAATCTAATCCTTCTTAGCAATGCAGCATCGTTAAACTGTATTTGTGATGAGACTTGTGAACGAAGTATAATAGTAGTGTATTTTGTGTTGCAATCTATGATCATCTCGTGGCGCCACAATAACATGTTTATATATCACACAACACAATAACACGTTTATATATCACACAACACAATAACATGTTTATATATCACACAACACAATAACACGTTTATATATCACACAACACAATAACACGTTTATATATCACACAACACAATAACATGTTTATATATCACACAACACAATAACATGTTTATATATCACACAACACAATAACACGTTTATATATCACACAACACAATAACATGTTTATATATCACACAACACAATAACACGTTTATATATCACACAACACAATAACATGTTTATATATCACACAACACAATAACATGTTTATATATCACACAACACAATAACACGTTTATATATCACACAACACAATAACATGTTTATATATCACACAACACAATAACACGTTTATATATCACACAACACAATAACACGTTTATATATCACACAACACAATAACATGTTTATATATCACACAACACAATAACATGTTTATATATCACACAAAAAAACAGAAGAGCAGTTTGTGTTAATGGGGCACTTGGTACTCTTCAGTGTCAAATAGCTACTGGTCAATTAATAAGGTCTAAGAGAAATATGTGTTTACATGTCACATTGCAAATTGTCATTGATTGGTTGAGTGATTGATTTTTAACGGCGCACCTGCAGCACTTTTAGGCTATTTAGCACCATACAACAGGTTGTATTTATACATGGTTAAAACTATTAAAGGTTTAATATAGACCAGCGATATAAAAAAAACAAATAGTTCAATATAAAATGATAAGATGTTGGTAGCAGTAAAATATGATTCTTCCCAATCAACGGGAGATGTAAATGGTGTATGTTAATGAAAAGATGTTAAAAAATAATGGTCGGTATTTGCATCAGATAAAAATGCACTACGTGATGACATACAAGTTATAGTTTAAAATAAAGATTTACTTCCTTCAGGAAATCTAACATAAAAGTGATTTGTATAGTATCAAAAAGTTCCTTCATGTCATGTACATTATAGTACTTATCACGCATAGATTTCAGGTCGGAACACTCGGTCATAAAGTGCTTAACAGTGAATGGTTCATTCCTAGAGACGCACTCTGGTGGATCGTCACCTTTTAGTATGCGGGAGTGGGTAATGTATGTATGACCAATTCTGATTCATGCAAACTGCCATTAGCTCTAAACGGAATATGTGATTACAAGTTACACTGCAAACTGTCATAACATTAGCCCTATAAGGAATGTGTGTTTATAAGACCCGTTGCAAACTGCAATATCATTAACTCCATGAAGAATAGGTGTTAACATGACACACAAATACCGATATGTCATTAGTTCTAAGAGAAATATACCGTCACAATAAACACTTCATTGTAGTAAGATACCGGTATAGTAAGGGTATTGCTTGAACAGTACTTGACTCATTATGTTGTTGTTGTTGTAGTAGTAGTGTTTAACGCCATTCTTCAGCACACGATATACATTGCGGCCAGTATTAATGGTGGAAGAAGAAACCGGGAAAGCCCCTGAAAGAATCACCAACCGACGAGAAGCTACGCACATTTGTTAATAGATCCTACGCAGACAGCGGTGAGATGGCAATGATCCATAACGGAGAGTGCTTTAGACCACTCGGGGCCACAACTCATTATGTCCGATTATATCTCTTTTAAAGTGTCGCGGAAGGTGTGTCGAGAGATTTAATGCGTGCAGTCTAATACAACATATAGCTAGAGCGTGAGTGAGTTACCTACAGATTCAATGCATTTGAATACATTTTAGTCATTTTGAAAAGTCACAGTTAATATATTCAGAATGAGACAAGACTTAGCATGCAACAGAACTTTCTGCAAGGATTGATTATTTGCATCGTCTGCAAGGAACGATAACGCATCCATACTGTCTGCAAGGAATGATAACGCATCCATACTGTCTGCAAAGAGTGACCATGCATCCAAACCGTCTGCAAGGTGTGATGAAACATCTATACTGTCTGCAAGAAGTGTTCATGGATAAGGTACTGTTTACATCAATATCGCCTGCTAGGATATCTCACTGATCTTGTTTTTCTCCTTGCAACATCAATATATTTCAACTGCTATACGTTTGAAATATGGACTAAACCAAAAACAAACGAGCACAATAAAACAGATTTAAAGCAAAGGAAACGCTCACGACACACAAAACAAGTAAAAAAGACCCAAACGAAGCAAAACGAAATGCTTAAACAATCCCAAAACATTAGTGACATCTGGATGCCACACGGTAAACTGCATTTCAACTGATCTCATCACAAACACTTGGCAAAAACATGTCCGGATGTAACTATAATCAATGTGTTTTTTTTTACATTCAGATATAAATGAATTTGCCTTCTCAAGGGTAAAAAGATTAAAGAGAATCTAATATTGTTTTGTTTTCATATCTTTCTTGAGTTTAAAGCTATCACATGAGTGCACAGTATATCTACTCTACCATTTACACAAGATACCTTATTTTGTTGTTGTTGTTGTTTGTCTGATTGTTTGTTTCGAGCAGAAAAAATTGTTATAATAAAAAACCAAACCGCAAAATCGGGGCACATTTTAAAGCATAGGTTAGAGCGTCTTTCGCGGGAGCGGGAGGTTGTGGGTTCGATCCCCGGCCGAGTCATACCAAAGACTTACAAAAATGGTACTAACAGCTGCCTCGCTTGGCGCTCATCATTAAGAGGTTAGTGTTAGGATTGGTCGGCCTGGTGTCAGGATGATGTGATTGGGTGGGACATCATGCTACATGTCTGCGACACAGTGCCCCAATGCTAGTCATCACTATAAACCGCTTCACTGCAGACATCGTCAACTTCATATCGGTGGTTTATTTTCGGTTTTTCTAATGTGTTCAACATCATTGTATTTGTGGATAAACATCCAAGTTCTGTTTCTTTACTTTTGTTTCAAAAGCATTGTCTAGATTAGTAAAGAAACATAATATAAACTTTAATAACGTAATGGCACTAAAATGGGTTGCAATTAAACTTTCTCCAGAAAGCCAAGAAAAATGTCAACCAGTAGTTTTAGACCTCCTGAATATTGTGTCGTGACCTACGACCTCTTTATTTTTCTATATGAAAAGCTCACACTTACTTTAGACAGATGCATCAATAAAGATCACCGCACGAGTTTATTTCTATCATTTTAACAAAATTTAATGACATTTTTTCATGATGTTGGTTCCTGACAATTCAAAACTGAGGTATCGGTAGTGTTAAAGAGCTAGCCTTATTTGTCTCCCCTAATCATTTTGCAAGAAAGATAACCTTTCGACGATAATTAGACTCGATAAAAGTCACGTCCGATGTCTACAATCTCATATTAGGTTGTCGATTGGGACATAAATTCAAATAGACCAAATACTTCTACAATACCATTAAAGCTTATTTGCTTTTAACGAAAGTGAAATAGAGATTTAATTTTAGAGATTTAATTTTAGAGATTTAATTTGTTACATTTACCGCAACACAACTAATTAACGATCCTATTTGCACACGGCTATGTTCAATTAATTATCAAGACTCTATCGGAATGGACTGGAAATAATTTCTTTGTACAGATGTTGCACGATTTGTAATCGGTAATTCTTTTTCTTGGTTTAGAATGACGGTAGTTATCTTCTGTTATTTAACGAATGGTGAAGATCTGTAAATAATTTCTTAAAATTGTCTACTTCATATGAGAAACAATGCATTGTTATATATCAACATGTCTCTGGAACAATTGTTTTCTCTTTGTTTTGTGATTTCAAAAGGATGTGACAGTTATAACAACGACAACGGTTCTATAGTGTGGAACCAAGCGACTAGACTTTAACATTTATCTGAATGTTAATAAATAGAATTACAAAATAATATAGTTACACAGAAAAAAAATATTAACACATTACGACTTTTAAAACGAGTATTCTACAGATCATGTTTATAACATTATTTGCCTGGTTCAAGCAATTGGATTGACTGGTTTCGTGTTAGATTTCGTTTGGTCAAGTTTAAGAAAGGGATGAAACATTGGTTTTGCCACACTGACACAGAGAAAATAACGCCCGTAACATCTCATCGAACACCCTGGCAAAAAGTATTTTAAAACAAATGAAATATAATACCACACAAATCATCGTAATAGCACTTTGGAAGACCTGCATGATTGTACAAATGGATTTCAGCCGCAATCAATATTTCCCTTCGGCATGGATATAATCGAAAATCTAAATTAAGTTTCTTACAATGAAATGCATTTGCGGTTAAATTGAAAAGGAAAATATCGCAAACCGTCTAACCATAGCAAATACCAAATCAATGGAATCTAGGGCGACATAAAATTATTTTAAGTATCATTGGTATGAATACAGAATTGTAATAGGTAAAGAAAATACGCCAAAAATTAAAATATTTCGTATTTCGACGCTTCAGCTTATGATATCTTATCACGTCGATCTATTTCTAGCGCGCATGCGTACACAGCTACAAATACCATACACTCTTCCACATATGGAATGATTAGCGTGGATGGCATTAAACGTTTCGATAGAAGCATGCGAAAAAAACTGTTAAGTTTGTGAAATAAAGCATATATTCTTTTGTATTTTATTCCACCGGTTTGATCCGCAGGAATTATGGATTATGCATTTATTGTTGAATACGTTATTTGATAGGGAATTATTATCAACCCTGTTGTAATTATCGCTAAATACGCTATTTGATAGGGAAGTATTATCATCCCTGTTGTAATTATCGCTAAATACGCTATTTGATTTGCAGGTAGTACATACATATCCTGTAAGTATTGCCATGTATTGGATCTGTATTAAATATTGCCCTGTACGTTATTCTGTATTGGATCTGTATTAAGTATTGCCCTGTACGTTATTAGGTATTGGATCAGTATAGATCCTGTAAGTATTTCGATGTACGTTATTAGGTATTGGATCAGTATAGATCCTGTAAGTATTGCCATGTACGTTATTCGGTATTGGATCAGTGTAAATACTGTAAGTATTACCCTACACGTTATTAGGTATTGGATCAGTATAGATCCTGTAAGTATTGTTATGTACGTTATTCGGTATTGGATCAGTATAAATCTTTAAGTATGACCAAATTAGCTATTTATCGTGAAAGTAACATTGAACCTGTAACGATTCCCAGATACGTTATTCCGGTTACAGGTAGTATGGAGTACAAGTATTGCCAGCGGCGTTTTTTGGTATAGAAGTATTATAATAAAATCCTGTAAATATTGTACAAATATTGTATTTATTATGGAAGCATTATAACAAACTCCTGTAATTATTGTATAGATATTTTATTTGTTATGGAAGTATTATAACAAAATCCTGTAAATATTGTATATAGATATTTTATTTGTTATGGAATCATTATAACAAAATCCTGTAAATATTGTATAGACATTTTATTTGTTATGGAAGCATTATAACAAAATCCTGTAAATATTGTACAAATATTGTATTTGTTATTAATGCATTATTACAAACTCCTGTAATTATGGTATAGATATTTTATTTGTTATGGAAGTATTATAACAAAATCCAGTAAATATTGTACAAATATTTCATTTGATATGGAAGCATTATAACAAAATCCTGTAAATAGTGTAGATATTTTTTTGTTTGTTATGAAAGCATTTTAGATCTTGTAACTATTGCCAAATACATTATTTAATACGCAGTTAATATGGGCACTGTAAATATTGTCAACTATCTTATTTGATATAATGTAATATAGACACTGCACATATTATTAAGGTTGTTATTTGATATTCATATAGTACAGACACTGCACATATTGCTAAGTATGTTATTTGATATACAAATAGTACGGACACTGCACATATTGCTAAAAAGAGTTATTTGATATAATATAATATAGACACTGCACATATTGCTAAGTATGTTATTTGATATGCATATAGTATAGACACTGCACATGTTGCTAAGTTTGTTATTTGATATTCATATAGTACAGACACTGCATATATTGCTAAAAAGAGTTATTTGATATAATATAATATAGACACTGCACATATTGCTAAATAAGTTATTTGCTATGCAGGTAGCATTGACAATGTAAATATTGCCAAATACGTTATTTGATATGCATGTAGAATGGACAATGTAAATATTGCCAAATACGTTATTTGATATGCATGTAGAATGGACAATGTAAATATTGCCAAATACGTTATTCACATGCAGGCAGTATAGACCATGTAATTCTGTATGTGAAAACGAGACTTCGTCGTAATATCAGTGAAAATAATTCCTGTCCGAGAAACATTTAATTTAAACTCATTAAATGTCGCTTCCGAACCTTATGCAAATAAAGGAATTGATTTAAACTCTTGGTAAACCATGTTATGGACTTTAGAACTGGTGGTGAAATGACGCTGAATGACGTCAGTACAGGCAATGTAATGCCACTGGATGACTTCAAGACAGCCAATGTAATGCCACTGGATGACTTCAAAAGTGGCAATGTAATGGGACTGAGTAATTACAAAACAGGCAATGTAATGCCACTGGATGACTTCGAGACAGGCAATGCAATGCCACTGGATGACTTCAAAAGAGGAAATGTAATGAGACTGAGTAATTACAAAACAGGCAATGTAATGCCACTGGATGACTTCAAGACAGGCAATGCAATGCCACCGGATGACTTCAAAAGAGGCAATGTAATGAGACTGAGTAATTACAAAACAAGCAATGTAATGACACTGGATGACTGCAACACAGGCGATGTTATGACACTGGAGGACTTCAAAACAGGCACTGCAATTAAACTGGATAACTCTAAAACAAGCAATGTAATAACACTGGATGACTTCAACACAGACAATGTAATGACACTCGATGACGTCAACACAGACAATGCAGTGCCACTGGATAACTTCAACACAGGCGATGTCATGACATTGGAGGACTTCAAAACAGGCACTGCAATTAAACTGGATGATTTCAACACAGACAATGTAATGACACTGGATAACTTCAACGCAGGCAATGTAATGAAACTGGATGACTTCAATGCAGGCAATGTAATGAAACTGGATGTCTTCAATACAGGCAATGTAATGGCACTGGATGATTTCAATACAGGCAATGTAATGAAACTGGATGACTTCAACACAGACAATGTAATGACACTGGATGACTTCAACACAGACAATGTAATGACACTGGATAACTTCAACAAAGGCAATGTAGTGCAACTGGATGACTTCAACACAGGCAATGTAATGACACTGGTGACTTCAACACAGGCATGGTAATAAAAATGGACAGATCGGAATCAACTTTTTCTTTAAATACGGAATCTAATGCTAACCAAGCATGTTGTCTTGGCAGAGCTTCAAAAGATATACATCGCCGAGGGTGCATACAGTTTGTGTCACGGTATTCAGTTAAACACATATTACAATTGGATTAGATAACACTCTAAATAAAAGTTGTACGAATGGCAATTAGGTAATTTGTTCATGGTCCTGCATTCTAGTGAATGATTAGTTTCATTCGACGACGGTAAATGTGGTCTGAATTGGCAACACTGATTGAAACTGATAGCACAAAGTGATGATGTACCTGTGGTCCGAATTGGCAACACTGATTGAAACTGATAGCACAAAGTGATGCTGGTCAAAGATAAATTGTTAAGAGATAACATTTCACCTTGTATCATTGAGGAAAGACTTCGCTATTGTATTAGGCTTAACTATGTGAAAATATCTAATTTCGCTATTGTATTAGGCTTAACTATGTGAAAATATATAATTTCGCTATTGTATTAGGCTTAACTATGTGAAAATATCTAATTTCGCTATTGTATTAGGCTTAACTATGTGAAAATATATAATTTCGCTATTGTATTAGGCTTAACTATGTGAAAATATATAATTTCGCTATTGTATTAGGCTTAACTATGTGAAAATATCTAATTTCGCTATTGTATTAGGCTTAACTATGTGAAAATATATAATTTCGCTATTGTATTAGGCTTAACTATGTGAAAATATCTAATTTCGCTACTGTATTAGGCTTAACTATGTGAAAATATCTAATTTCGCTACTGTATTAGGCTTAACTATGTGAAAATATCTAATTTCGCTATTGTATTAGGCTTAACTATGTGAAAATATATAATTTCGCTATTGTATTAGGCTTAACTATGTGAAAATATATAATTTCGCTATTGTATTAGGCTTAACTATGTGAAAATATATAATTTCGCTATTGTATTAGGCTTAACTATGTGAAAATATATAATTTCTCTATTGTATTAGGCTTAACTATGTGAAAATATCTAATTTCGCTATTGTATTAGGCTTAACTATGTGAAAATATCTAATTTCGCTATTGTATTAGGCTTAACTATGTGAAAATATCTAATTTCGCTATTGTATTAGGCTTAACTATGTGAAAATATCTAATTTCGCTATTATATTATGCTTAACTATGCGAAAATATCTAATGGAAACATGAGGAAAGACTTCGTTATTGTATTAGGCTTAACTATGTGAAAATATATAATTTCGCTATTGTATTAGGCTTAACTATGTGAAAATATCTAATTTCGCTATTGTATTAGGCTTAACTATGTGAAAATATCTAATTTCGCTATTATATTAGGCTTAACTATGTGAAAATATCTAATTTCGCTATTATATTAGGCTTAACTATGTGAAAATATCTAATTTCGCTATTATGTTAGGCTTAACTATGTGAAAATATCTAATTTCGCTATTGTATTATCTGATGGAGAGGAATATTTGGCTCTGACGCTACTTCGCACACAAAATGAGCTTAGGTGGCATTATTAAATTATTGATTGCATCATGGGATTTCAAGAGTGGCTCTCGTACAGAAGATTTTGCATATAATTTAAAATGTTACACACATGGTCGTGAGCAATCAGAGCATCTTTGCCAGATTATGTGAAAGACCCTATGTTGTTTTTCAAGCATACGGTGCAGAAGAATACGAACTTTCCTCTTGGGTTCTGAAATATATATAGCACACATCGCCATCTGGTGGTATCATGTAGGACGAGTTCCATTTCAAGATGTCTAATATAATTTTTCAATATTGCATTTAATAAGAAATCTTTCTACTAAAGAAACATTATTGGGGGGATTTACAATCCTTTATATGTTATTGTCATTTATAAGGTTTACCTTTTTATATTTTATCATTCAATGCGGATGAATATTTCTCTTTGCCTTTCCATATGTCCTATCTTTCCAATGCGACAATATGACACTGACAACATTGTTTAAAAGAAGTCCAATGTTAATACGGGTTATTAATAGCAATGATGCTTATACATTATTCATACACATTCAGTTTCAATAATAACTTGAAAACTTGAAATCGTGGTCACATGGTCTTATGATATCTCGTGTTCGATCGGTCTCTGTTTTACAATATTTTACCATCCATTTAGTACCAGTCTGGACGTGGGAGGAGACATCTTTAGTAAGACCTATTTAACCAAGACAATTTGAATACGCTGATGCGAAATGGTTACCTGACATATAGATAAATAATTAGACTAAAGATTTTAGGCAGTCACACGTTGCATGCTAACTGAGCAATGGCATAATGTCAATATGTGTCGTCCAGTTATTTGGGGGGATTGAGATCGGGGAGTGGGCGTATACTTTTCAATAGCAAATAGACTCTTAAGTCAGCAGTGCTCTGATTGACCTGACAAATTCTGTCATCTAACTAGCCTCTATCATATGAAAATTTTGTATAGACCTGAAGGTAAACAAACTACATCTTCTGAAAGAAAACCATAAATATTTTGCGAGATTCAAAGGAAGTCCCCGCAATAATCTTAAATATGTATCTTATCTTCGATCGCTTTCTAAAGAGCAAAAACCAAACGATATGTGTGCGTGCTTTTTTTCGTTACAATAAATATTGTGTCAGTGGCAAGTTCCACCCCACCCTCACTTTTGCCTTCTCTCTCTCTCTCTCTCTCTCTCTCTCTCTCTCTCTCTCTCTCTCTCTCTCTCTCTCTCTCTCTCTCTCTCTCTCTCTCTCTCTCTCTCTCTCTCATGCTCCCATGCTCCCAAAAAGCACAAACAGTGCATATGTTGTATTTTGTAAGATTAAGCTTCAGTCAAGTCATTAATCCCAGTGTTAATCTAGCCCTCAATTAAGAACCGCGTTCATGTATAATCACGTGTGTTTAATTTGTGAATTTCCCATTGCTGGTGATGCCACGTGACCAAATGTGTTTACGTATTAAGCGGGTAAATCATTAAAATAAAGACGTATAATGAATAAAGCAAACGACACTAATTCAGTGTTATCGCCAATCTTGTCACATTCATCTTTAGAACAGCATGTCTTTTGACTGCTCCGATATAAATACAGCATTCGTATATTGTCGTAAATCCGAATGAAGTTTTCGGCGTAGTGATTGGCAGAAAACCTGCTGTAAAATGTTTGTGATAAATAAGGATACATTCCATAAAAGAAGTGGTTTACCTTTGTACCACAATAGCATGTATGATAGAGTTTGTAACCTTCTAATATATGCATGACCATATTTTCCATGGTAGAATACAGAGACTATACTCATTTCAAATCACGTGATAATGTTTAGCAGCAGCACAATCATGTCCAAATAGTGTTTTGATTGGACAACCGACCGTTTCAATTAATTGTATGGGGTAATTTTATACATGTCATGTTTTATACATTTACGATTGTCTGCTATTGATCATTTCATTTAAATTCAGTAGTTTATATTTTAAGTTGATGTCCAGATATCCATAGCAATACATTTGTTTATGGCGGACGTGTGAAGCAAGCAGTACATCCTCGTATGTTTACCATGCGAGTGAAGTAGCTTATTATCCCTGAAAGATAATTGTATATAACTGTAGCGATACTGGTGAATGTTTGAAGGTTGAACAAAACAAAGAATTCCCAAAATGGGGGAAATATTCCAAGTCGAGATTGCTTTTTGTTTTGCGCAATTCTTAACTTGTTCATCACAAGAGTATTCATCCATTTGCGTTCTAACAAAAGTCTTTCAAGTTTAATTTATATTTCATTTTGTCATTCCTCTGCTGTTTTCCAGCTTAACTTACCTTCAGCCTTATTGATTTTGTTACGTTGGGTCTAGTCTAACCAAGCTTAGTCCTGCAATAGTGAAAAAAAATAGTGACATCCCATCGACTTCTTAGGCATCCAAGGGTAAGAACGTCATCAAGCCACGGAAGACATTACCGGCTGTTATATCCAAAGTGACACCACAATGAATAATTCCTAACGGTATATCACAAAAATCGAAAATGCAAAATGTCAGGGATTGTCTGATTCAATATATTTGATGTCTCTGATACCAGAATACGTCTGAAGTTAAATACACAGTATAAACTATAGTGATTTTCATTGTAACAATACACAATATAAACTATAGTGATTTTCATTGTAACAAGCCAGCATATACAACATATACGTCTTCTCATGACTGGAAAGATAGATCCATAATGAAATAAAAATGTCCCGGTACTGTAATACATGCCAAATCATCCATAGTTACGTATTTTATCACGTCGAATTACTCATTTAACACGACTGATTTTGAATTATCTGTACAGGTCCTTTCAAAAGAGAACGTTTACGTGACAATTTAATTATTGATTTTGGACACGGCAGCGAACGTAATTCACATTATTCACATAACATGTATATTAACTTGAAGATTTGTATTTGCTTAACTATTTGTTCAAGGATGTCCGGAATAAACAAACGTGCAAAATCTTTTCTTAGGTTTCGCAGTATACAAATCTAACAACGCTAACGGCTCCGTCAAAACAATATTTAAAATCAATTCTTTCAACTATGACCTTAAAGCTGTCTTTTTCTTCCAGTATCCATATATCCTTTTCTCCTCGTATTCTAAACTTTTTTCAACTTATTTTCACATGTCTTTATTTCTTTTTCTTACCTACGCCAGTTATCTTTGATCATTTGGTGTTAGAACAAAAAAAAATTGTTTTTGTAGGAAAGACAGTGATACGTTGAAAAAGCCGATTAGCCAATCCAAATGTTATACATTTATTTGGTCGGAAAGTATTAGAAAAAGGTATTGAACATTTCTAAATTCAATTATTAAATGACTAAACTAAAGACTATCTACTATTCAATGGGCATGACTAATAAACAGGCCGACTCTATGCAACATTTAGAATGTCATTTCTTTGTAACTTAATTGAGGATGATGGGGGGAAGGGCGAGTGGTCTAAATCCACTGTCACAAATCACTGACATTTCAACTCTAAATGAGTGGGTGAGAAAACCTTGCATTAGCTTCCGGTGACTCGCTGATTTTTGACAGTGTTGTCCGAGGTCTTCTTCCACCAAATATTCTGACACCATGTATAACCACAAAATGAAACTTTACCTTTATCATATAAACGATACTGGGCCGGTTTTCATGATGTTTTCATGAAGGTTAGAAGTTTGTGTCGATGTGGTAAGAGACAAATGTGGTGTAAACGACAATATTCTGTTATAGATTCAGAATATCAGTGGTTAACTTATTTGATATGATAAAATGGCTAAAAACGTCAGACATGAAAAGGCTATTAAAATAAGCTTTTATCTCAAACTGAAATATGGTCTGATAAAGAAAGTTTGAACAACATGAGACATGAAAAGGCAATTTAAATATGCTTTTATCACAGACTAAAAAATGATTTGATAAAGAAAGTTTGAAGTGAAGTTATCAAGCACGACGTTCAAGCTGTTTATATTTCTTTTTTGATAAAAATAAATAATCACCTGAATTGACCAAAATGATTTCCGTAAAGGAAGAGACTAAGCTCAATATTCAAGCAGGCTGATGACATCCTCCACTATTAGATAAGAATTGTTAGAATTTAGTAAACTTTGCAAGTGAAGGGGATTTGGGAGTGAGTATTTGGGGAAAAATTAAATATCTTCAATTATTCTACTTGTCCGTAACCTTACATTGCGTTTATATTGTGTGTAAAATAACATATTTGTTACTCAAATAAATGAAAAATCAAGTTTAAACTAATAATGATATTTTGATGAAGAAAAAACGGATACGTGTGATTTGGAACGAGAGAACATAATCACTAATCAAAATATATCTAAATATTCCAACAGAACGGTTATATGTATTTAAGGTCAGATTCTGTTCGGATCACTGTCAATATTGTACGGTATTTTTAATCACTGGTCCCGATTTATATTTATACTGGCCCCTATTTATATTTATACTAGACCCCATTTATATTTATACTGGCCCTTATTTATATTTATACTGGCCCTTATTTATATTTATACTAGACCCTATTTATATTGATACTGACACCTATTTATGTTTATACTGGCCCCTATTTATATTCATACTAGGCCCTATTTATATTTATACTAGACCCCATTTATATTTATACTGGCCCTTATTTATATTTATACAGGCCCCTATTTATATTTATACTAGACCCTTTTTATATTGATACTGACCCCTATTTATGTTTATACTGGCCCCTATTTATATTCATACTAGACCCTATTTATATTTATTCTGGGCCCTATTTATATTTATAATAGACCCTATTCAGATTTATACTAGACTCTATTCAGATTTATACTAGACCCTATTCAGATTGATAGTCTAATAGCATGATATTCATTGATCATGTATGTTGTTTTACGGTTTGCTTTCTTGAATGTATTACATAGCCTCATTTTCTTATTACATTATTAGTAACTAAGAATTTATTAAAAACGGTCTTTAATCTGGAATGTCTGTAAATCAAATGGTAAACTGTATAAATAGCAAATTCCAAGCCCAAAACGATAGTCCTTGATCCATAAATCAATGACAAAAGCTAACAAATTTACTATCGGTAAAATGTTGTTCATAAATAAAAAAAATAATTGGATTTTTCTCGGCCCTATGATAACGTCTCTTTTCTACAAATCAAATAGAGATACATACTACACACATGTAATACAAATCAAATAGAGATACATACTACACACATGTAATACAAATAAAATAGAGATACATACTACACACATGTAATACAAATCAAATAGAGATACATACTACACACATGTAATACATATATCAAATAGAGATACATACTACACACATGTAATACATATATCTTGCAACATTATTTAAACAATAAGACAAGAAAGTGGAAGATAAAAGAAATGTAGATAATAAAGAAGAGAGGAATCAATGAATAGATAAAGAAATAGTTTGATCAACGATTTCAAGATAACACAGTAACATATTAGCGTTTCTACAAAAACAAAAGTAATATCATACATATACAGTCTTTTTTAAATTCAATTTCTTTAAGCATATCTTCGTTTAAAGTGATAACTCTAGGTCAAAATGGATGCATTTCTGCTTTTGAATAGGGCATGAATACAAATGTACAAAATATTCATATACCCATCCATATAACATAAAAATAGCATCTAGAATGTTATGTAACCAAGTAGCTAGGTCAATGTTGACAAGCATTAATATACCGGATTTTCTGATGCAGTTTTTATATTACGGTACATTCGGCACCGTGGAGAAGATTCGTATAGACGCTTAGAGTAACATAATGAAGATCTCTATAGAAACCGCTGATAACATAATGAAGATCTCTATAGAAACCACTGATAACATAATGAAGATCTCTATAGAAACCACTGATAACATAATGAAGATCTCTATAGAAACCATTGATAACATAATGAAGATCTCTATATAAACCGCTGATAACATAATGAAAATCTCTATAGAAACCATTGATAACATAATGAAAATCTCCATAGAAACCATTGATAACATAATGAAGATCTCTATAGAAACCATTGATAACATAATGAAAATCTCTATAGAAACCACTGATAACATAATGAAGATCTCTATAGAAACCATTGATAACAAAATGAAGATCTCTATAGAAACCATTGATAACATAATGAAAATCTCTATAGAAACCACTGATAACATCATGAAGATCTCTATGAAAACCACTGATAACATAATGAAGATCCCCATAGAAACCACTGATAACATAATGAAGATCTCTATAGAAACCATTGATAACATAATGAAAATCTCTATAGAAACCACTGATAACATAATGAAAATCTCTATAGAAACCATTGATAACATAATGAAAATCTCTAAAGAAACCATTGATAACATAATGAAGATCTCTATAGAAACCATTGATAACATAATGAAGATCTTTATAGAAACCATTGATAACATAATGAAGATCTCTATAGAAACCATTGATAACATAATGAAAATCTCTATAGAAACCATTGATAACATAATGAAAATCTCTATAGAAACCATTGATAACATAATGAAGATCTCTATAGAAACCATTGATAACATAATGAAAATCTCTATAGAAACCATTGATAACATAATGAAGATCTCTATAGAAACCATTGATAACATAATGAAAATCTCTATAGAAACCATTGATAACATAATGAAAATCTCTATAGAAACCATTGATAACATAATGAAGATCTCTATAGAAACCGTTGATAACATAATGAAGATCTCTATAGAAACCGTTGATAACATAATGAAGATCTCTATAGAAACCATTGATAACATAATGAAGATCACTATAGAAACCATTGATAACATAATGAAGATCTCTATAGAAACCATTGATAACATAATGAAGATCTCTATAGAAACCATTGATAACATAATGAAAATCTCTATATAAACCATTGATAACATAATGAAAATCTCTATAGAAACCATTGATAACATAATGAAAATCTCTATAGAAACCATTGATAACATAATGAAGATCTCTATAGAAACCACTGATAACATAATGAAGATCTCTATAGAAACCATTGATAACATAATGAAGATCTCTATAGAAACCATTGATAACATAATGAAAATCTCTATAGAAACCATTGATAACATAATGAAGATCTCTATAGAAACCATTGATAACATAATGAAAATCTCCATAGAAACCACTGATAACATAATGAAAATCTCTATAGAAACCACTGATAACATAATGAAGATCTCTATAGAAACCATTGATAACATAATGAAGATCTCCATAGAAACCATTGATAACATAATGAAAATCTCCATAGAAACCATTGATAACATAATGAAGATCTCTATAGAAACCACTGATAACATAATGAAAATCTCTATAGAAACCATTGATAACATAATGAAAATCTCTATAGAAAGCATTAATAACATAATGAAGATCTTTATAGAAACCATTGATAACATAATGAAGATCTCTATAGAAACCATTGATAACACAATGAAAAGCTCTATAGAAACCACTGATAACATAATGATAATCTCTATAGAAACCACTGATAACATAATGATAATCTCTATAGAAACCATTGATAACATAATGAAGATCTTTATAGAAACCACTGATAACAAAATGAAGATCTCTATAGAAACCATTGATAACATAATGAAAATCTCTATAGAAACGACTGATAACATAATGAAGATCTTTATAGAAACCATTGAAAACATAATGAAGATCTTTATAGAAACCATTGAAAACATAATGAAGATCTCTATAGAAACCGCTGATAACAAAATGAAGATCTCTATAGAAACCACTGATAACATAATGAAAATCTCTATAGAAACCACTGATAACAAAATGAAGATCTCTATAGAAACCACTGATAACATAATGAAAATCTCTATAGAAACCACTGATAACAAAATGAAGATCTCTATAGAAACCATTGATAACATAATGAAAATCTCTATAGAAACCATTGATAACATAACGAAAATCTCTATAGAAACCATTGATAACATAATGAAGATCTCTATAGAAACCACTGATAACATAATGAAAATCTCTATAGAAACCACTGATAACAAAATGAAGATCTCTATAGAAACCATTGATAACATAATGAAAATCTCTATAGAAACCATTGATAACATAATGAAGATCTCTATAGAAACCACTGATAACATAATGAAAATCTCTATATAAACCGCTGATAACATAATGAAGATCTCTATAGAAACGACTGATAACATAATGAATATCTCTATAGAAACCATTGATAACATAATGAAGATCTCTATAGAAACCATTGATAACATAATGAAGATCTTTATCGAAACCATTGATAACATAATGAAGATCTCTATAGAAACCATTGATAACATAATGAAGATCTCTATAGAAACCGCTGATAACATAAGAAAATCTCTATAGAAACCATTGATAACATAATGAAGATCTCTATAGAAACCATTGATAACATAATGAAAATCTCTATAGAAACCATTGATAACATAATGAAGATCTCTATAGAAACCATTGATAACATAATGAAGATCTTTATAGAAACCATTGATAACATAATGAAAATCTCTATAGAAACCATTGATAACATAATGAAAATCTCTATAGAAACCATTGATAACATAATGAAGATCTCTATTGAAATCATTGATAACATAATGAAGATCTCTATAGAAACCGCTGATAAGATAATGAAAATCTCTATAGAAACCATTGATAACATAATGAAGATCTCTATAGAAACCGCTGATAACATAATGAAGATCCCCATAGAAACCACTGATAACATAATGAAAATCTCTATAGAAACCATTGATAACATAATGAAGATCTCTATAGAAACCTTTGATAACATAATGAATATCTCTATAGAAACCATTGATAACATAATGAAGATCTCTATAGAAACCATTGATAACATAATGAAGATCTCTATAGAAACCATTGATAACATAATGAAAATCTCTATAGAAACCATTGATAACATAATGAAAATCTCTATAGAAACCATTGATAACATAATGAAGATCTTTATAGAAACCACTGATAACAAAATGAAGATCTCTATAGAAACCATTGATAACATAATGAAAATCTCTATAGAAACCATTGATAACATAATGAAAATCTCTATAGAAACCACTGATAACATAATGAATATCTCTATAGAAACCATTGATAACATAATGAAAATCTCTATAGAAACCATTGATAACATAATGAAGATCTTTATAGAAACCATTGATAACATAATGAAAATCTCTATAGAAACCATTGATAACATAATGAAAATCTCTATAGAAACCATTGATAACATAATGAAGATCTTTATAGAAACCATTGATAACATAATGAAGATCTCTATAGAAACCGCTGATAACAAAATGAAGATCTCTATAGAAACCGCTGATAACATAATGAAGATCTCTATAGAAACCACTGATAACATAATGAATATCTCTATAGAAACCATTGCTAACATAATGAAGATCTCTATAGAAACCATTGATAACATAATGAAGATCTTTATAGAAACCACTGATAACATAATGAAGATCTCTATAGAAACCATTGATAACAAAATGAAGATCTCTATAGAAACAATTGATAACATAATGAAGATCTCTATAGAAACCGCTGATAACAAAATGAAGATCTCTATAGAAACCGCTGATAACATAATGAAGATCTCTATAGAAACCACTGATAACATAATGAATATCTCTATAGAAACCATTGATAACATAATGAAGATCTCTATAGAAGCCATTGATAACATAATGAAGATCTTTATAGAAACCACTGATAACATAATGAAGATCTCTATAGAAACCATTGATAACAAAATGAAGATCTCTATAGAAACCATTGATAACATAATGAAGATCTCTATAGAAACCGCTGATAACATAATTAAGATCTCTATAGAAACCATTGATAACATAATGAAGATCTCTATAGAAACCATTGATAACATAATGAAGATCTCTATAGAAACCGCTGATAACATAATGAAAATCTCTATAGAAACCATTGATAACATAATGAAGATCTCTATAGAAACCGCTGATAACATAATGAAGATTCCCATAGAAACCACTGATAACATAATGAAAATCTCTATAGAAACCATTGATGACATAATGAAGATCTCTATAGAAACCATTGATAACATAATGAAAATCTCTATAGAAACCATTGATAACATAATGAAGATCTCTATAGAAACCATTGATAACATAATGAAGATCTCTATAGAAACCATTGATAACATAATGAAGATCTCTATAGAAACCATTGATAACATAATGAAGATCTCTATGGAAACCATTGATAACATAATGAAGATCTCTATAGAAACCACTGATAACATAATGAAAATCTCTATAGAAACCACTGATAACATAATGAAAATCTCTATAGAAACCATTGATAATATAATGAAAATCTCTATAGAAACCATTGATAACATAATGAAAATCTCTATAGAAACCATTGATAACATAATGAAGATCTCTATAGAAACCATTGATAACACAATGAAAATCTCTATAGAAACCATTGATAACATAATGAAAATCTCTAAAGAAACCATGGATAACATAATGAAGATCTCTATAGAAACCACTGATAACATAATGAAAATCTCTATAGAAACCACTGATAACATAATGAAGATCCCCATAGAAACCACTGATAACATAATGAAAATCTCTATAGAAACCATTGATAACATAATGAAAATCTCTATGGAAACCATTGATAACATAATGAATATCTCTATAGAAACCATTGTTAACATAATGAAGATCCCCATAGAAACCACTGATAACATAATGAAGATCTCTATAGAAACCACTGATAACATAATGAAAATCTCTATAGAAACCATTGATAACATAATGAAAATCTCTATAGAAACCATTGATAACATAATGAAGATCTTTATAGAAACCACTGATAACATAATGAAGATCTCTATAGAAACCATTGATAACATAATGAAAATCTCTATAGAAACCATTGATAACATAATGAATATCTCTATAGAAACCATTGATAACATATTGAAGATCCCCATAGAAACCGCTGATAACAAAATGAAGATCTCTATAGAAACCGCTGATAACATAATGAAGATCTCTATAGAAACCATTGATAACATAATGAAAATCTCTATAGAAACCATTGATAACATAATGAAAATCTCTAAAGAAACCATTGATAACATAATGAAGATCTTTATAGAAACCATTGATAACATAATGAAAATCTCTATAGAAACCATTGATAACATAATGAAGATCTCTATAGAAACCATTGATAACATAATGAAGATCTCTATAGAAACCATTGATAACATAATGAAGATCTCTATAGAAACCGCTGATAACAAAATGAAGATCTCTATAGAAACCGCTGATAACATAATGAAAATCTCTATAGAAACCGCTGATAACATAATGAAAATCTCTATAGAAACCACTGATAACAAAATGATGATCTCTATAGAAACCATTGATAACATAATGAAAATCTCTATAGAAACCATTGATAACATAATGAAAATCTCTATAGAAACCACTGATAACATAATGAAAATCTCTATAGAAACCACTGATAACAAAATGAAGATCTCTATAGAAACCATTGATAACATAATGAAAATCTCTATAGAAACCATTGATAACATAATGAAGATCTTTATAGAAACCATTGATAACATAATGAAGATCTCTATAGAAACCATTGATAACATAATGAAGATCTCTATAGAAACCATTGATAACATAATGAAGATCTCTATAGAAACCGCTGATAACATAATGAAGATCTCTATAGAAACCATTGATAACATAATGAAGATCTCTATAGAAACCATTGATAACATAATGAAGATCTCTATAGAAACCACTGATAACATAATGAAGATCTCTATAGAAACCACTGATAACATAATGAAAATCTCTATAGAAACCATTGATAACATAATGAATATCTCTATAGAAACCATTGATAACATAATGAAGATCCCCATAGAAACCACTGATAACATAATGAAGATCTCTATAGAAACCACTGATAACATAATGAAAATCTTTATAGAAACCACTGATAACATAATGAAGATCTTTATAGAAACCATTGATAACATAATGAATATCTCTATAAAAACCATTGATAACATAATGAATATCTCTATAGAAACCATTGATAACATAATGAAGATCTCTATAGAAACCACTGATAACATAATGAAAATCTCTATAGAAACCATTGATAACATAATGAAGATCTCTACAGAAACCACTGATAACATAATGAATATCTCCATAGTAACCACTGATAACATAATGGAGATCTCTATAGAAACCACTGATAACATAATGAAAATCTCTATTTGAAACCGCTGATAACATAATGAAAATCTCTATAGAAACCACTGATAACATAATGAAGATCTTTATAGAAACCAATTATAACATAGTGAAGATCTCTATAGAAACCATTGATAACATAATGAAAATCTCTATAGAAACCACTGATAACAAAATGAAGATCTCTATAGAAACCGCTGATAACATAATGAAGATCCCCATAGAAACCACTGATAACATAATGAAGATCTCTATAGAAACCATTGATAACATAATGAAGATCTCTATATAAACCATTGATAACATAATGAAGATCTCTATAGATACCGCTGATAACATAATGAATATCTCCATAGAAACCACTGATAACATAATGAAGATCTCTATAGAAACCATTGATAACATAATGAAGATCTCTATAGAAACCATTGATAACATAATGAAAATCTCTATAGAAACCATTGATAACATAATGAAAATCTCTATAGAAACCATTGATAACAAAATGAAGATCTCTATAGAAACCATTGATAACATCTTGAAAATCTCTATAGAAACCATTGATAACATAATGAAGATCTCTATAGAAACCATTGATAACATAATGAAGATCTCTATAGATACCGCTGATAACATAATGAATATCTCCATAGAAACCACTGATAACATAATGAAGATCTCTATAGAAACCATTGATAACATAATGAAGATCTTTATAGAAACCAATTATAACATAGTGAAGATCTCTATAGAAACCATTGATAACATAATGAAAATCTCTATAGAAACCACTGATAACAAAATGAAGATCTCTATAGAAACCGCTGATAACATAATGAAGATCCCCATAGAAACCACTGATAACATAATGAAGATCTCTATAGAAACCATTGATAACATAATGAAGATCTCTATATAAACCATTGATAACATAATGAAGATCTCTATAGATACCGCTGATAACATAATGAATATCTCCATAGAAACCACTGATAACATAATGAAGATCTCTATAGAAACCATTGATAACATAATGAAGATCTCTATAGAAACCATTGATAACATAATGAAAATCTCTATAGAAACCATTGATAACATAATGAAAATCTCTATAGAAACCATTGATAACAAAATGAAGATCTCTATAGAAACCATTGATAACATCTTGAAAATCTCTATAGAAACCATTGATAACATAATGAAGATCTCTATAGAAACCATTGATAACATAATGAAGATCTCTATAGAAACCACTGATAACATAATGAATATCTCCATAGAAACCACTGATAACATAATGAAGATCTCTATAGAAACCACTGATAACATAATGAAAATCTCTATAGAAACCACTGATAACATAATGAAAATCTCTATAGAAACCACTGATAACATAATGAAAATCTCTATTTGAAAGCACTGATAACATAATGATAATCTCTATAGAAACCACTGATAACATAATGAAAATCCCTATATATACCGTAAATAATATCATGTCGATCCATGTGAAGTCATTGTAGACACTGTGACACGCCAAAACTGGCAAATTGCAATTCTCGTTCATTCATCAGAAAGAGTTCTTAAACCAGTCAACGAAACGATGGCAAGAAGTGTGATGTCACAAACATAAAACCTAGCGTCTGTAGCGTCCTATTTGTACCATACCACATTATCTAATTAACTAATCGTACCATACCACATTATCTAATTAACTAATCGTACCATACCACATTATCTAATTAACTAATCGTACCATACCACATTATCTAATTAACTAATCGTACCATACCACATTATCTAATTAACTAATCGTACCATACCACATTATCTAATTAACTAATCGTACCATACCACATTATCTAATTAACTAATCGTACCATACCACAACTGTTACTAATCTGCTAGTGCTATTTAACAAGACCTCTAGGCTATCAGATCTTAGCCATATAATTTATATGAGTTATTACAGGGATTGGTTGAACAAGACGTCTAGCTTTTCTGCTCCGTATTCGTCATCATTATAAATGCTAGCAATAAATGCAGCAGAAATTAACACAACTGAGCGAGTTGCGTCCACCAACTTTAGGAGGAACTTCGTGGGGAGACCAAATTTGTATCGTGTTATTCACACGTCCATTTATATGGCAGGAAATTGGTTATTTTTCAAATGGTCACATGCATGTCATCGAAAAAAAATTCTTCAACAATGACAGTCTAATGTATAGACAATGGACTTGAACCGAGTAATTTATCTTTGTACTTTCAATGACAGTCTAATGTATAAACAATGGACTTGAACCGAGTAATTAATCTTTGTACTTTTATATCATGCGATACTTTTTTAAAACGTTCTTCCTCTTTATCAGTAGATACACGTTCTTAAGCGTGTCCAAAAATACAAAATATATAGAAAACAAAATGCTGCATTGAACCAGAAGACGTACTAGATTATATTTACCTGTAAGGTATTACATATAACATTTACCTGTAAGGTATTACATATTACATTTATCTGTAAGGTTGTAAGGCAAATTAATTGATTCTGGTGAATTGTAGCAAGGCTAGAAATAAGTACACAAAATTCCAATAGACTTATTGACAGTTATAAGAATCTGCCATGTCTTAAAGGTTCTGTCCACTCGCCGAAGACCTATCCAATAATGTTCCGTCACTGCAATAAACGTTATAATGAAAACGTTGTTTCCCTTTTATTTATGTGTGTGCATGTGAAAATAGTAGTTAATTAGACAAAAATGTTTTACGCATCCGATGCATGACAGGGATATGTTAAAGGTACTCTTCAAAATTGTTAAAACATGTCGAGATAACATTTTATAGATCTGGAAATACTTCTATACAGTAAGCACCATTGCCAATAAATCGAATAAAGTCCATATCATTGCCAATAAATCGAATAAAGTCCATATCAATCTACGTTTTGGCCTGCCCAAATATATAATAAAACAATATTTGCGTTTGTATATATCAGTGGCAGATTGTTTAGAAGAGTGGTTGGCTTATCAAGTGCTCAAAGGGTCTAAGCATGTGCTCAAGGGGTCTTTGGGATCGAACACCTGGTTGCAAAGCCCAAGAAAACTAAAACCTTTTAAACAGTTTCAGTCATAACAACTTTTGTGAAATTATCATAAAAGTTTAACCGTAGAATATAGGTATGTCTTCGATACATACCATTATTTGGCCTTTCAATTATCCCATCTAAACGGGGATTAGAGAAGTCAAAAGTTAATTGTGAGGCTTCCTTCCGAGACTAAATACCTCGTCTGATGGAAAACGTGTCAGTTGCAAAAGACACGGAACGTTATGCTGAACACAAAAAGACAATATATATTACCACGCAACAAAATGAATACATCCATCTTAGATGACAGGTCACAGCCTGCAATATGTTTATCACTAGAAAATAGACTGAAGAAATCAATGTGTCTACAAGAGAGAATGGAAACGTTTCTTGTGTTAATTTAAATTATGGTCGTAGCTATTTCAGTAGACGGCACACATTTTTCAACAAGATAACGTTTATATTCGTTTTATAATTGGCAAAACTATGTTTAAACTTTCCAGTTTTATTTGTTGGTTTTTGTGTGTTTGAAATAACTTGTTCGATGTGTAATGCAATATACAAAAATTGAAAAAGCTTACTTTTTAATAGAGGAAACTCAGTTTATCATTGTTACAGCCCTTTCCTTGTCAGCAATATTTTGTGCAAATTATTATTTGCAGTTAATGACTTCATCGAACTTGATCCGCATAAGGAATCTGCAACAACTGCACCCAAGTAATGTTCCATAAAGCATTTAAGGAACTTGTTTCCCCTCCTTTATCCATAAAGCGTTTAGGTAAAGTATGTCCCCTCTTTTATCCAAAAGCGTTTTAATAACTTGTTTCTCCTCTTTTAAAAGTCGTATATCCATATTCGTGCATCTATTTATGGACAACGCTCTTCTTCTGCAGATTTTACTGCCGATCCTTCATGACTGTAGAGTTCGTTGAAAACCGATGGAAACATTTTGTACAGCAGTGACTGTAAGCTCATTGGATACAGTCTATCCAAGACACGTATATGCAATAATTCACATCGTTGAAAACCGATGGAAACACTTTCTCCTAGACGCTTCATTCAAAATCCTCTTCAAGTCTTGGTAGGATGAAAACACTTTCTACAGCAGTGAATATAAGCTCATTGGATACAGTCTGTCCTAGACACTTTATTCAAAATCCCCTTCAAGTCTTGGTAGGATGGAAACATTTTCTACAGCAGTGACTATAAGCTCATTGGATAGAGTCTGTCCTAGACACTTATATGCGATAATTCACTTCTTCAGGTGGTCTTTGTCGGGCAATTGCCTTTCGGCTAATATAAGTCTTGCAAAAGTGCATTCCCATGGGAACTCTGGTCATAATTACGTCCACTTCAGTACCTAAGAATTTCAGCCACCACGCTTATATCATCCAAGGTTGAGAATTCACGCTCCGATAAGACCACTATTAAGTTATTTCCGTATGTAATTAAGACGTGCGCTTTCAACAGAAAATGCCAGATAACCTATCACAAGAACTACACAGTGAGTTCATCTTTGACGATGCCTAAGATATGACTGCTGTTTGCATGGTTAATTGCTAATACAAATTTGTATCTGACACTCTAAACATTACCGTAGAAATGTTTAAATAGGTCATTTAAATTGACTTTGTAAAACTGATCTCAATATGGCTACATATCCCTTTATGAGTAATTGTCATTTCATATTCATTACATCATTATATATTAGTTTCCTTGTACCTTATTTTTTTGTCCATTAGGCACATATAAATAGTTTACTATATGCATGTAAAATATCCCAAAATGTTTCCCACCTAGATTCGTGCTTTTTGTACGGTAATACAATTTAATTTAGTAATTGTCAAGGAGTGGTATTGAAACATCAGTGTATAGTATATTCCAACCAACCATTCAGCTTAATAATTGGTAATTGACAATGTTAAACTACATTAGAATGATCAAATATATTGTATGATTTATGTTTGATCACAGTGAGTACACAAACCGCCATCACGTAATCGTCAGTCAGCCCGTTATATTATATGATGGACAATCATTAATTGCTTTAAATGACCACTCCTTAGCTCTCCATAATATATTGTGCTCAAGACTAAACGAACTGGGACT
Source organism: Unio delphinus (assembly GCA_029339505.1). Taxonomy (NCBI): domain Eukaryota; kingdom Metazoa; phylum Mollusca; class Bivalvia; order Unionida; family Unionidae; genus Unio; species Unio delphinus. Next base: position 6,504,733 of record JAQISU010000184.1, on the reverse strand, counting down.
ACATTCATCATTACTTAAATGTAAACGGAATCGAGAAAAGAAACGTTGTTTCAAAACTGGCCTGCGTAGAGCAGGAAGAAGAATTGTAGTTATCCTCCTTTCGCCATTCCGGTTCAACAGTTGAAATATTATGCTGCAAATCCTTATCAACTCGTCAACATTTGTGTCAACTATTCGAAAGATGCCACTGTGTATTTTATTATTCAATGCCCAATCAGTAGGACCACCGGAAATATTTAATGTTATCAACGATCAAATATCGACGTCTTTTTCCTGACAGAAACATGGCTAAAAACAATAGGTGATGAGTCCAAGTGCGCAGAAATAACACCCACCGGTTACTCCATCAAGTCGTTACCCCACTACTCTCGCGGAGATGGAATTGCTGAAATCACAAATAATTAAATGGCCAAACATCTTAACCACACCAGAACTTTCAATTTCTACCACACATCGTTAGAAGTAATCTACACAACACTCACACTGGAATGTCAGTCCATTTGTTGCTGCTCATTCCGCCCTCCTAGTAGAAAATCAAGCTGACTAAATTTCTTTATTGAAGTTTCCCATTCGCCTGCAGTCTGGAAATTCGATAGGCGGCAACCTGGTTAATATCGGAGATTTTAACTTTTACTTTGACTGTCCCGGAAACCCATACATATCAACACTTCTAGATTCCATTCTTGTTTTCAACCTCAAGCTGTCAGGTAACCATCCCAGACATATACATGGTCACATTTTAGACGGGATTCTTCATAGACATGGTGATAATATTCTACAATCCACCATTGTATCCCACGAACTTGCATCAGATCACCTCTGCATTCAATGCCATCTGGACGTATCAGTCCCTAACCCTCCACCTTTATTTGCTCCTAACAGAAACTTCCATATGATAAAAAGAACCAAACTAATGCATGACATCCAAGCAAAACTAATAACTTGCCTAGCTCCTACAGCAGAACAACTCGATAACTGCATCCGTTCATTGCTTGAAAAACATGCCCCAGCCAACAAGTGCAAAGTATCAATTCAAAAGTGTTCTCCGTGGCACAGCAGTGTTAGCAGCGAGCGGCGAGGCTCTGTTTTTCCACCGTAATGACTTTTCATAAGCACATCTATGGAGTCGCTAAGATGAACGTCACATCCATTTAGCCAAATCATCCCACTACAGTACTAAGATCACGGAGAGTTCCAGCTGGAAAGATTACTCTTGGCGCCTCAAATACACATGACATAAAATGTGCAGCCTGTGCAACGCTAAAAACTTTGTTACAACTCTCACAGACTTCGTTTGCTTTGAAATGCAAACATAATTTTTAAATAAAGTTGAAATAGGTGTGGTATGAGAAAGAAACCAATTTACTCAAAGTTCCCTTAAATACGTTGGTCTGATGTGACTAAGGTCCAACTTATTACCACCTGTTCAGTTCCCACGAATCTAATCCCTGTCTATTTTTTTTAACATTTCCCCCCTCTCACATCGATATACGAGTTTGATTGAGGCAACGCTGTGGTTGAACGATATTATGCACGATGTGGATGTTTGTATTTTGGCGACCGTGCAGACATTGAATGAGACATTGGTTGTTGATCCGAAAGTGAATTTCCCGGGTTCATCCTCCACCATATATACTGGGCGCCATGCATAGCCTATCGTGTGCTGAAAAATGTTAAATCCTAAAACAAACTACCTTCGGAGTACATGTATAACGTTCTCATTAACAGCAGCTGTTTAAATACTTAGTTTTCCATTCTCACTAGCACGGGATCGCTTACTTTTCTTGCAAACATTCATATTACCGAGGCCTAAGCTTTCCTTGTAACACGTGACACTCGAGAGATGTACTCTGGCGGTGTCATGTGGTTACAAATGTCGTGCTTTGTCAAGGAAACTATCGCTGTGCTGAAAGCTAAATTATAGTATATGTTTATTTGTTTGTTTTTTTTATGGCTTAACGCCATTTTTCAGCACATGATAGGCTATAAATGGCGGCCAATACTAATGCTGGAGGAAGAATCCGGAAAACTCCGGAAAGAACCACCGACCCACGAGAAACTACTAGCCAATTTTCTCACATACCCACATTGTCCGAATCTGAGAATCGAACCCACGCAGACAGAGGTGAGATGGCAGTGATTCGTAACGGATAGCGGTTTAGACCACTCGGGACCCCCTTAAATTATAATATAAATTATACTATCGCAATAATCGTGTATTCTACCCTATCTACATTTGTTTTGTTAGCGTACGTCTATTCGTAAATATTTATTAAGATGCTGAAAGGTGAAATTATAAATCAGTTCTTAAGTACATAAAAGGTTTGTTTTCTAACAACTCTTTTACATAAAAGATAAAGGAAGAATGCATGATATACCTGTGTCTGAAAAAGTGTTTGCTGGATAATTAGGCACGCATTCAAAACAGATCAGTCAGTTGTTACATGATGTTTATTGCGTACGTCGTATCCATCAAGACTCACAACGCTATCTGTCGCATTAGCATCGATTGATCCGCTGGGCACGCCAGCTTTCTGAAACTGACAGGAATAAAACCTGCACGGAACAAAGCAACAGAAGGTGGACGTGTTCTGCTTCGACGATGATAATTCTGTAGGACTGCTGATAGTATTCCTGCCTTAGAGATATTTTGATCGACGTATTGAGGGAAAAATGTGCTTTATCAGTCCAATGCTTCATACAATAAATTCATGCAAATAATTGTATGAATAAAAAAGACTGAATAACACATAACAATTCCTTTTGTTCATCCCTGATTACATGGGAACCAATACTCTGCAACATTATTCGAGGGACGCTAAGAGAATAAACCATTCCTGGCAGTTTGGTGAACACCATTTGAGACAGCCCAAAATTCATTTCCACCATACCATCATATATTTAGACTGTATTATCACGACTCTTAAACTAAGTAATAGATATTTCAATTTTAAAAAAAATCGGTGATAAAGTTTCTAACACAATTACCAGTGGTTAAAGTTCTGAAAACACTTTAGAGATATTCCAACGCTGAAAGTGATGATGTGCCTGTTGATGCCTGTATCATAGTCTTGTGCCAACAGTAGCATGCTGACTGACAATAATACAATCCCCAAATATCAAATCCTTATTACAAATACAAGTCTATATTTCCATGTTATTACAAACACCTTTATTTCCAATAACTTGAATTAAATAATGTAAATAAATATTTTCCAGCCCATATAGAATACTGAGAACAGCAGTGATACAAAAAAGTCCTCGAAATGTAACACAGCGAATAAATAATTTCTAGATAAACAAGACATCCCTCTTATTGACTCTTGGTTACAGTTACTATATTTTAAACAAAACTATTACCTATTGAAAATTTGCATTCTGGAAAGTTCCAAATGTTTGTAAAATAAAATCTTAGTTGTAACTAAAAGGTCTGTTACTATAAGTTTTACTTGAAATATGGTTTACAAAAATGAGTTAGACTCATTATATCACGGGTAATTTCCAATGTTCTTAATTTAGATTGAGAAAAACATCTTGTTTGAAAAACCAAAATCAATTATTCAGATCAGGTAGAAAATGAACTTCATTTTGGACAAGGTCAAGTTTAAAGTAGAATAGCATATAGTGAACACAAATGACAAACAATGCAAATTAAATATACATAACAATATGTTGGCATCTAAATATTTAACATATGTTTAAGAAACAAAATAATTAAGCTGTGATTGATTGACTTTATAGTAGTGCTTCAAGCTTACGAACCTGGTAACCAACTTTCCAATAATAGACCTTTCCAATAATAAACGATCTTTTAATGTGGTAAATTTATTTAATTACACTGATGCTATACAATTCGTGGTAATTTTATTTAATTTCACTGATGCTATACAATTCGTGGTAACTTTACTATTTAATTACACTGATGCTATACAATTCGTGGTAAATTTATTTAATTACACTGATGCTATACAATTCGTGGTAATTTTATTTAATTTCACTGATGCTATACAATTCGTGGTAACTTTACTATTTAATTACACTGATGCTATACAATTCGTGGTAATTTTATTTAATTACACTGATGCTATACAATTCGTGGTAACTTTATTTAATTACACTGATGTTATAAAATTCGTGGTAACTTTATTTAATTACACTGATGCTATACAATTCGTGGTAACTTTACTATTTAATTACACTGATGCTATACAATTCGTGGTAATTTTATTTAATTACACTGATGCTATACAATTCGTGGTAATTTTATTTAATTTCACTGATGCTGTACAATTCGTGGTAACTTTATTTAATTACACTGATGCTATACAATTCGTGGTAACTTTATTTAATTACCCTGATGCTATACAATTCGTGGTAACTTTACTATTTAATTACACTGAAGCTATACAATTCGTGGTAACTTTACTATTTAATTACACTGATGCTATACAATTCGTGGTAACTTTACTATTTAATTACACTGATGTTGTACAATTCGTGGTAAATTTATTTAATTACACTAATGCTATACAATTCGTGGTAACTTTATTTAATTACACTGATGCTATACAATTCGTGGTAACTTTATTTAATTACACTGATGTTATACAATTCGTGGTAACTTTATTTAATTACCCTGATGCTATACAATTCGTGGTAATTTTATTTAATTACACTAATGCTATACAATTCGTGGTAACTTTATTTAATTTCACTGATGCTATACAATTCGTGGTAACTTTATTTAATTACACTGATGCTATACAATTCGTGGTAACTTTATTTAATTACACTGATGTTATAAAATTCGTGGTAATTTTATTTAATTACACTAATGCTATACAATTCGTGGTAAATTTATTTAATTTCACTGATGCTATACAATTCGTGGTAATTTTATTTAATTACACTGATGCTATACAATTCGTGGTAACTTTACTATTTAATTTCACTGATGCTATACAATTCGTGGTAACTTTATTTAATTACACTCATGCTATACAATTCGTGGTAACTTTATTTAATTACACTGATGCTATACAATTCGTGGTAACTTTATTTAATTACACTGATGCTATACAATTCGTGGTAATTTTATTTAATTACACTAATGCTATACAATTCGTGGTAATTTTATTTAATTCCACTGATGCTATACAATTCGTGGTAACTTTACTATTTAATTACACTAATGCTATACAATTCGTGGTAACTTTATTTAATTACACTGATGCTATACAATTCGTGGTAATTTTATTTAATTACACTGATGCTATACAATTCGTGGTAACTTTACTATTTAATTACAATAATGCTATAAAATTCGTGGTAACTTTATTTAATTACACTCATGCTATACAATTCGTGGTAACTTTATTTAATTACACTGATGCTATACAATTCGTGGTAATTTTATTTAATTACACTAATGCTATACAATTCGTGGTAACTTTATTTAATTACACTAATGCTATACAATTCGTGGTAATTTTATTTAATTCCACTGATGCTATACAATTCGTGGTAACTTTATTTAATTACACTGATGCTATACAATTCGTGGTAATTTTATTTAATTACACTGATGCTATACAATTCGTGGTAACTTTATTTAATTACACTGATGCTATACAATTCGTGGTAATTTTATTTAATTACACTGATGCTATACAATTCGTGGTAACTTTATTTAATTACACTAATGCTATACAATTCGTGGTAATTTTATTTAATTTCACTGATGCTATACAATTCGTGGTAACTTTATTTAATTACACCGATGCTATACAATTCGTGGTAAATTTATTTAATTACACTAATGCTATACAATTCGTGGTAATTTTATTTAATTACACTGATGCTATACAATTCGTGGTAATTTTATTTAATTACACTGATGCTATACAATTCGTGGTAACTTTATTTAATTACACTGATGCTATACAATTCGTGGTAATTTTATTTAATTACACTGATGCTATACAATTCGTGGTAATTTTATTTAATTACACTGATGCTATAAAATTCGTGGTAACTTTATTTAATTTCACTAATGCTATACAATTCGTGGTAAATTTATTTAATTACACTAATGCTATACAATTCGTGGTAACTTTATTTAATTACACTGATGCTATACAATTCGTGGTAACTTTATTTAATTACACTGATGCTATACAATTCGTGGTAACTTTACTATTTAATTACACTAATGCTATACAATTCGTGGTAACTTTATTTAATTACACTGATGCTATACAATTCGTGGTAACTTTATTTAATTACACTAATGCTATACAATTCGTGGTAATTTTATTTAATTACACTGATGCTATACAATTCGTGGTAATTTTATTTAATTACACTGATGCTATACATTTCGTGGTAACTTTACTATTTAATTACACTCATGCTATACAATTCGTGGTAACTTTATTTAATTACACTCATGCTATACAATTCGTGGTAACTTTACTATTTAATTACCCTGATGCTATACAATTCGTGGTAACTTTATTTAATTACACTGATGCTATACAATTCGTGGTAACTTTATTTAATTACACTAATGCTATACAATTCGTGGTAATTTTATTTAATTCCACCGATGCTATACAATTCGTGGTAACTTTATTTAATTACACTGATGCTATACAATTCGTGGTAACTTTATTTAATTACACTGATGTTATAAAATTCGTGGTAATTTTATTTAATTACACTAATGCTATACAATTCGTGGTAACTTTATTTAATTACACTAATGCTATACAATTCGTGGTAATTTTATTTAATTTCACTGATGCTATACAATTCGTGGTAACTTTATTGAATTACACCGATGCTATACAATTCGTGGTAAATTTATTTAATTACACTAATGCTATACAATTCGTGGTAATTTTATTTAATTACACTGATGCTATACAATTCGTGGTAATTTTATTTAATTACACTGATGCTATACAATTCGTGGTAACTTTATTTAATTACACTGATGCTATACAATTCGTGGTAACTTTATTTAATTACACTGATGCTATACAATTCGTGGTAACTTTACTATTTAATTACACTAATGCTATACAATTCGTGGTAACTTTATTTAATTACACTGATGCTATACAATTCGTGGTAACTTTATTTAATTACACTGATGCTATACAATTCGTGGTAACTTTATTTAATTACACTAATGCTATACAATTCGTGGTAATTTTATTTAATTCCACTGATGCTATACAATTCGTGGTAACTTTATTTAATTACACTGATGCTATACAATTCGTGGTAACTTTATTTAATTACACTGATGCTATACAATTCGTGGTAATTTTATTTAATTTCACTGATGCTATACAATTCGTGGTAAATTTATTTAATTTCACTGATGCTATACAATTCGTGGTAATTATATTTAATTACACTAATGCTATACAATTCGTGGTAATTTTATTTAATTTCACTGATGCTATACAATTCGTGGTAAATTTATTTAATTTCACTGATGCTATACAATTCGTGGTAATTTTATTTAATTACACTAATGCTATACAATTCGTGGTAAATTTATTTAATTACCCTGATGCTATACAATTCGTGGTAACTTTATTTAATTTCACTGATGCTATACAATTCGTGGTAATTTTATTTAATTACACTAATGCTATACAATTCGTGGTAATTTTATTTAATTTCACTGATGCTATACAATTCGTGGTAAATTTATTTAATTTCACTGATGCTATACAATTCGTGGTAACTTTATTTAATTACACCGATGCTATACAATTCGTGGTAAATTTATTTAATTACACTAATGCTATACAATTCGTGGTAATTTTATTTAATTACACTGATGCTATACAATTCGTGGTAATTTTATTTAATTACACTGATGCTATACAATTCGTGGTAACTTTATTTAATTACACTGATGCTATACAATTCGTGGTAACTTTATTTAATTACACTGATGCTATACAATTCGTGGTAACTTTACTATTTAATTACACTAATGCTATACAATTCGTGGTAACTTTATTTAATTACACTGATGCTATACAATTCGTGGTAACTTTATTTAATTACACTGATGCTATACAATTCGTGGTAACTTTATTTAATTACACTAATGCTATACAATTCGTGGTAATTTTATTTAATTACACTAATGCTATACAATTCGTGGTAACTTTATTTAATTACACTGATGCTATACAATTCGTGGTAACTTTATTTAATTACACTCATGCTATACAATTCGTGGTAACTTTATTTAATTACACTAATGCTATACAATTCGTGGTAATTTTATTTAATTCCACTGATGCTATACAATTCGTGGTAACTTTATTTAATTACACTAATGCTATACAATTCGTGGTAACTTTATTTAATTACACTAATGCTATACAATTCGTGGTAACTTTACTATTTAATTACACTGATGCTATACAATTCGTGGTAATTTTATTTAATTTCACTAATGCTATACAATTCGTGGTAATTTTATTTAATTACACTAATGCTATACAATTCGTGGTAAATTTATTTAATTTCACTGATGCTATACAATTCGTGGTAACTTTATTTAATTACACTAATGCTATACAATTCGTGGTAACTTTATTTAATTACACTAATGCTATACAATTCGTGGTAATTTTATTTAATTTCACTGATGCTATACAATTCGTGGTAATTTTATTTAATTACACTAATGCTATACAATTCGTGGTAACTTTATTTAATTACACTAATGCTATACAATTCGTGGTAAATTTATTTAATTTCACTGATGCTATACAATTCGTGGTAATTTTATTTAATTACACTAATGCTATACAATTCGTGGTAACTTTATTTAATTACACTAATGCTATACAATTCGTGGTAATTTTATTTAATTCCACTGATGCTATACAATTCGTGGTAACTTTATTTAATTACACTGATGCTATACAATTCGTGGTAACTTTACTATTTAATTACACTGATGCTATACAATTCGTGGTAATTTTATTTAATTACACTGATGCTATACAATTCGTGGTAACTTTATTTAATTACACTAATGCTATACAATTCGTGGTAATTTTATTTAATTCCACTGATGCTATACAATTCGTGGTAACTTTATTTAATTACACTGATGCTATACAATTCGTGGTAACTTTATTTAATTACACTGATGCTATACAATTCGTGGTAATTTTATTTAATTTCACTGATGCTATACAATTCGTGGTAAATTTATTTAATTTCACTGATGCTATACAATTCGTGGTAATTTTATTTAATTACACTAATGCTATACAATTCGTGGTAATTTTATTTAATTTCACTGATGCTATATAATTCGTGGTAAATTTATTTAATTTCACTGATGCTATACAATTCGTGGTAATTTTATTTAATTACACTAATGCTATACAATTCGTGGTAATTTTATTTAATTACACTAATGCTATACAATTCGTGGTAAATTTATTTAATTTCACTGATGCTATACAATTCGTGGTAAATTTATTTAATTTCACTGATGCTATACAATTCGTGGTAATTTTATTTAATTACACTAATGCTATACAATTCGTGGTAATTTTATTTAATTTCACTGATGCTATACGATTCGTGGTAATTTTATTTAATTACACTAATGCTATACAATTCGTGGTAATTTTATTTAATTACCCTGATGCTATACAATTCGTGGTAATTTTATTTAATTTCACTGATGCTATACAATTCGTGGTAACTTTACTATTTAATTACACTAATGCTATACAATTCGTGGTAATTTTATTTAATTTCACTGATGCTATACAATTCGTGGTAAATTTATTTAATTTCACTGATGCTATACAATTCGTGGTAATTTTATTTAATTACACTAATGCTATGCAATTCGTGGTAACTTTATTTAATTACACTAATGCTATACAATTCGTGGTAAATTTATTTAATTACCCTGATGCTATACAATTCGTGGTAACTTTATTTAATTACACTAATGCTATACAATTCGTGGTAAATTTATTTAATTACCCTGATGCTATACAATTCGTGGTAACTTTATTTAATTACACTGATGTTATACAATTCGTGGTAACTTTATTTAATTACACTGATGCTATACAATTCGTGGTAATTTTATTTAATTACACTAATGCTATACAATTCGTGGTAATTTTATTTAATTACCCTGATGCTATACAATTCGTGGTAATTTTATTTAATTACACTAATGCTATACAATTCGTGGTAACTTTACTATTTAATTACACTAATGCTATACAATTCGTGGTAATTTTATTTAATTACACTGATGCTATACAATTCGTGGTAACTTTACTATTTAATTACACTAATGCTATACAATTCGTGGTAAATTTATTTAATTACACTAATGCTATACAATTCGTGGTAACTTTACTATTTAATTACACTGATGCTATACAATTCGTGGTAACTTTATTTAATTACACTAATGCTATACAATTCGTGGTAACTTTATTTAATTACACTGATTCTATACAATTCGTGGTAACTTTATTTAATTACACTAATGCTATACAATTCGTGGTAAATTTATTTAATTTCACTGATGCTATACAATTCGTGGTAACTTTATTTAATTACACCGATGCTATACAATTCGTGGTAATTTTATTTAATTTCACTGATGCTATACAATTCGTGGTAATTTTATTTAATTTCACTGATGCTATACAATTCGTGGTAAATTTATTTAATTTCACTGATGCTATACAATTCGTGGTAAATTTATTTAATTTCACTGATGCTATACAATTCGTGGTAATTTTATTTAATTACACTAATGCTATACAATTCGTGGTAACTTTATTTAATTACACTAATGCTATACAATTCGTGGTAAATTTATTTAATTACCCTGATGCTATACAATTCGTGGTAACTTTATTTAATTACACTAATGCTATACAATTCGTGGTAAATTTATTTAATTACCCTGATGCTATACAATTCGTGGTAACTTTATTTAATTACACTGATGTTATACAATTCGTGGTAACTTTATTTAATTACACTGATGCTATACAATTCGTGGTAATTTTATTTAATTACACTAATGCTATACAATTCGTGGTAATTTTATTTAATTACACTAATGCTATAGAATTCGTGGTAATTTTATTTAATTACACTAATGCTATACAATTCGTGGTAATTTTATTTAATTACACTAATGCTATACAATTCGTGGTAACTTTACTATTTAATTACACTAATGCTATACAATTCGTGGTAAATTTATTTAATTACACTGATGCTATACAATTCGTGGTAATTTTACTATTTAATTACACTGATGCTATACAATTCGTGGTAACTTTACTATTTAATTACACTAATGCTATACAATTCGTGGTAAATTTATTTAATTACACTAATGCTATACAATTCGTGGTAATTTTATTTAATTACACTGATGCTATACAATTCGTGGTAACTTTATTTAATTACACTGATGCTATACAATTCGTGGTAATTTTATTTAATTACACTAATGCTATACAATTCGTGGTAACTTTATTTAATTACACTGATGCTATACAATTCGTGGTAACTTTATTTAATTACACTAATGCTATACAATTCGTGGTAATTTTATTTAATTCCACCGATGCTATACAATTCGTGGTAACTTTATTTAATTACACTGATGCTATACAATTCGTGGTAACTTTATTTAATTACACTGATGTTATAAAATTCGTGGTAATTTTATTTAATTACACTAATGCTATACAATTCGTGGTAACTTTATTTAATTACACTAATGCTATACAATTCGTGGTAACTTTACTATTTAATTACACTGATGCTATACAATTCGTGGTAACTTTACTATTTAATTACACTAATGCTATACAATTCGTGGTAAATTTATTTAATTACACTAATGCTATACAATTCGTGGTAACTTTATTTAATTACACTAATGCTATACAATTCGTGGTAAATTTACTATTTAATTACCCTGATGCTATACAATTCGTGGTAACTTTATTTAATTACACTGATGCTATACAATTCGTGGTAACTTTATTTAATTACACTAATGCTATACAATTCGTGGTAATTTTATTTAATTCCACCGATGCTATACAATTCGTGGTAACTTTATTTAATTACACTGATGCTATACAATTCGTGGTAACTTTATTTAATTACACTGATGTTATAAAATTCGTGGTAATTTTATTTAATTACACTAATGCTATACAATTCGTGGTAACTTTATTTAATTACACTAATGCTATACAATTCGTGGTAATTTTATTTAATTTCACTGATGCTATACAATTCGTGGTAACTTTATTGAATTACACCGATGCTATACAATTCGTGGTAAATTTATTTAATTACACTAATGCTATACAATTCGTGGTAATTTTATTTAATTACACTGATGCTATACAATTCGTGGTAATTTTATTTAATTACACTGATGCTATACAATTCGTGGTAACTTTATTTAATTACACTGATGCTATACAATTCGTGGTAACTTTATTTAATTACACTGATGCTATACAATTCGTGGTAACTTTACTATTTAATTACACTAATGCTATACAATTCGTGGTAACTTTATTTAATTACACTGATGCTATACAATTCGTGGTAACTTTATTTAATTACACTGATGCTATACAATTCGTGGTAACTTTATTTAATTACACTAATGCTATACAATTCGTGGTAATTTTATTTAATTCCACTGATGCTATACAATTCGTGGTAACTTTATTTAATTACACTGATGCTATACAATTCGTGGTAACTTTATTTAATTACACTGATGCTATACAATTCGTGGTAATTTTATTTAATTTCACTGATGCTATACAATTCGTGGTAAATTTATTTAATTTCACTGATGCTATACAATTCGTGGTAATTTTATTTAATTACACTAATGCTATACAATTCGTGGTAATTTTATTTAATTTCACTGATGCTATACAATTCGTGGTAAATTTATTTAATTTCACTGATGCTATACAATTCGTGGTAATTTTATTTAATTACACTAATGCTATACAATTCGTGGTAAATTTATTTAATTACCCTGATGCTATACAATTCGTGGTAACTTTATTTAATTTCACTGATGCTATACAATTCGTGGTAATTTTATTTAATTACACTAATGCTATACAATTCGTGGTAATTTTATTTAATTTCACTGATGCTATACAATTCGTGGTAAATTTAATTAATTTCACTGATGCTATACAATTCGTGGTAACTTTATTTAATTACACCGATGCTATACAATTCGTGGTAAATTTATTTAATTACACTAATGCTATACAATTCGTGGTAATTTTATTTAATTACACTGATGCTATACAATTCGTGGTAATTTTATTTAATTACACTGATGCTATACAATTCGTGGTAACTTTATTTAATTACACTGATGCTATACAATTCGTGGTAACTTTATTTAATTACACTGATGCTATACAATTCGTGGTAACTTTACTATTTAATTACACTAATGCTATACAATTCGTGGTAACTTTATTTAATTACACTGATGCTATACAATTCGTGGTAACTTTATTTAATTACACTGATGCTATACAATTCGTGGTAACTTTATTTAATTACACTAATGCTATACAATTCGTGGTAATTTTATTTAATTACACTAATGCTATACAATTCGTGGTAACTTTATTTAATTACACTGATGCTATACAATTCGTGGTAACTTTATTTAATTACACTCATGCTATACAATTCGTGGTAACTTTATTTAATTACACTAATGCTATACAATTCGTGGTAATTTTATTTAATTCCACTGATGCTATACAATTCGTGGTAACTTTATTTAATTACACTAATGCTATACAATTCGTGGTAACTTTATTTAATTACACTAATGCTATACAATTCGTGGTAACTTTACTATTTAATTACACTGATGCTATACAATTCGTGGTAATTTTATTTAATTTCACTAATGCTATACAATTCGTGGTAATTTTATTTAATTACACTAATGCTATACAATTCGTGGTAAATTTATTTAATTTCACTGATGCTATACAATTCGTGGTAACTTTATTTAATTACACTAATGCTATACAATTCGTGGTAACTTTATTTAATTACACTAATGCTATACAATTCGTGGTAATTTTATTTAATTTCACTGATGCTATACAATTCGTGGTAATTTTATTTAATTACACTAATGCTATACAATTCGTGGTAACTTTATTTAATTACACTAATGCTATACAATTCGTGGTAAATTTATTTAATTTCACTGATGCTATACAATTCGTGGTAATTTTATTTAATTACACTAATGCTATACAATTCGTGGTAACTTTATTTAATTACACTAATGCTATACAATTCGTGGTAATTTTATTTAATTCCACTGATGCTATACAATTCGTGGTAACTTTATTTAATTACACTGATGCTATACAATTCGTGGTAACTTTACTATTTAATTACACTGATGCTATACAATTCGTGGTAATTTTATTTAATTACACTGATGCTATACAATTCGTGGTAACTTTATTTAATTACACTAATGCTATACAATTCGTGGTAATTTTATTTAATTCCACTGATGCTATACAATTCGTGGTAACTTTATTTAATTACACTGATGCTATACAATTCGTGGTAACTTTATTTAATTACACTGATGCTATACAATTCGTGGTAATTTTATTTAATTTCACTGATGCTATACAATTCGTGGTAAATTTATTTAATTTCACTGATGCTATACAATTCGTGGTAATTTTATTTAATTACACTAATGCTATACAATTCGTGGTAATTTTATTTAATTTCACTGATGCTATACAATTCGTGGTAAATTTATTTAATTTCACTGATGCTATACAATTCGTGGTAATTTTATTTAATTACACTAATGCTATACAATTCGTGGTAATTTTATTTAATTACACTAATGCTATACAATTCGTGGTAAATTTATTTAATTTCACTGATGCTATACAATTCGTGGTAAATTTATTTAATTTCACTGATGCTATACAATTCGTGGTAATTTTATTTAATTACACTAATGCTATACAATTCGTGGTAATTTTATTTAATTTCACTGATGCTATACGATTCGTGGTAATTTTATTTAATTACACTAATGCTATACAATTCGTGGTAATTTTATTTAATTACCCTGATGCTATACAATTCGTGGTAATTTTATTTAATTTCACTGATGCTATACAATTCGTGGTAACTTTACTATTTAATTACACTAATGCTATACAATTCGTGGTAATTTTATTTAATTTCACTGATGCTATACAATTCGTGGTAAATTTATTTAATTTCACTGATGCTATACAATTCGTGGTAATTTTATTTAATTACACTAATGCTATGCAATTCGTGGTAACTTTATTTAATTACACTAATGCTATACAATTCGTGGTAAATTTATTTAATTACCCTGATGCTATACAATTCGTGGTAACTTTATTTAATTACACTAATGCTATACAATTCGTGGTAAATTTATTTAATTACCCTGATGCTATACAATTCGTGGTAACTTTATTTAATTACACTGATGTTATACAATTCGTGGTAACTTTATTTAATTACACTGATGCTATACAATTCGTGGTAATTTTATTTAATTACACTAATGCTATACAATTCGTGGTAATTTTATTTAATTACCCTGATGCTATACAATTCGTGGTAATTTTATTTAATTACACTAATGCTATACAATTCGTGGTAACTTTACTATTTAATTACACTAATGCTATACAATTCGTGGTAATTTTATTTAATTACACTGATGCTATACAATTCGTGGTAACTTTACTATTTAATTACACTAATGCTATACAATTCGTGTTAAATTTATTTAATTACACTAATGCTATACAATTCGTGGTAACTTTACTATTTAATTACACTGATGCTATACAATTCGTGGTAACTTTATTTAATTACACTAATGCTATACAATTCGTGGTAACTTTATTTAATTACACTGATTCTATACAATTCGTGGTAACTTTATTTAATTACACTAATGCTATACAATTCGTGGTAAATTTATTTAATTTCACTGATGCTATACAATTCGTGGTAACTTTATTTAATTACACCGATGCTATACAATTCGTGGTAATTTTATTTAATTTCACTGATGCTATACAATTCGTGGTAATTTTATTTAATTTCACTGATGCTATACAATTCGTGGTAAATTTATTTAATTTCACTGATGCTATACAATTCGTGGTAAATTTATTTAATTTCACTGATGCTATACAATTCGTGGTAATTTTATTTAATTACACTAATGCTATACAATTCGTGGTAACTTTATTTAATTACACTAATGCTATACAATTCGTGGTAAATTTATTTAATTACCCTGATGCTATACAATTCGTGGTAACTTTATTTAATTACACTAATGCTATACAATTCGTGGTAAATTTATTTAATTACCCTGATGCTATACAATTCGTGGTAACTTTATTTAATTACACTGATGTTATACAATTCGTGGTAACTTTATTTAATTACACTGATGCTATACAATTCGTGGTAATTTTATTTAATTACACTAATGCTATACAATTCGTGGTAATTTTATTTAATTACACTAATGCTATAGAATTCGTGGTAATTTTATTTAATTACACTAATGCTATACAATTCGTGGTAATTTTATTTAATTACACTAATGCTATACAATTCGTGGTAACTTTACTATTTAATTACACTAATGCTATACAATTCGTGGTAAATTTATTTAATTACACTAATGCTATACAATTCGTGGTAACTTTACTATTTAATTACACTGATGCTATACAATTCGTGGTAACTTTACTATTTAATTACACTAATGCTATACAATTCGTGGTAAATTTATTTAATTACACTAATGCTATACAATTCGTGGTAATTTTATTTAATTACACTGATGCTATACAATTCGTGGTAACTTTATTTAATTACACTGATGCTATACAATTCGTGGTAATTTTATTTAATTACACTAATGCTATACAATTCGTGGTAACTTTATTTAATTACACTGATGCTATACAATTCGTGGTAACTTTACTATTTAATTACACTAATGCTATACAATTCGTGGTAAATTTATTTAATTACACTAATGCTATACAATTCGTGGTAACTTTACTATTTAATTACACTAATGCTATACAATTCGTGGTAACTTTACTATTTAATTACACTAATGCTATACAATTCGTGGTAATTTTATTTAATTACACTAATGCTGTACAATTCGTGGTAAATTTATTTAATTACACTAATGCTATACAATTCGTGGTAACTTTACTATTTAATTACACTGATGCTATACAATTCGTGGTAACTTTACTATTTAATTACACTAATGCTATACAATTCGTGGTAAATTTATTTAATTACACTAATGCTATACAATTCGTGGTAACTTTACTATTTAATTACACTAATGCTATACAATTCGTGGTAAATTTATTTAATTACACTAATGCTATACAATTCGTGGTAACTTTACTATTTAATTACACTGATGCTATACAATTCGTGGTAACTTTATTTAATTACACTAATGCTATACAATTCGTGGTAACTTTATTTAATTACACTAATGCTATACAATTCGTGGTAACTTTATTTAATTACACTGATTCTATACAATTCGTGGTAACTTTATTTAATTACACTAATGCTATACAATTCGTGGTAAATTTATTTAATTTCACTGATGCTATACAATTCGTGGTAACTTTATTTAATTACACCGATGCTATACAATTCGTGGTAATTTTATTTAATTTCACTGATGCTATACAATTCGTGGTAATTTTATTTAATTTCACTGATGCTATACAATTCGTGGTAAATTTATTTAATTTCACTGATGCTATACAATTCGTGGTAATTTTATTTAATTTCACTGATGCTATTCAATTCGTGGTAATTTTATTTAATTACACTGATGCTATACAATTCGTGGTAAATTTATTTAATTTCACTGATGCTATACAATTCGTGGTAACTTTATTTAATTTCACTGATGCTATACAATTCGTGGTAAATTTATTTAATTTCACTGATGCTATACAATTCGTGGTAATTTTATTTAATTACACTAATGCTATACAATTCGTGGTAACTTTACTATTTAATTACACTCATGCTATACAATTCGTGGTAACTTTATTTAATTACACTGATGCTATACAATTCGTGGTAATTTTATTTAATTACACTGATGCTATACAATTCGTGGTAATTTTATTTAATTACACTCATGCTATACAATTCGTGGTAACTTTATTTAATTACACTAATGCTATACAATTCGTGGTAATTTTATTTAATTACACTGATGCTATACAATTCGTGGTAATTTTATTTAATTACACTGATGTTATACAATTCGTGGTAAATTTATTTAATTACACTAATGCTATACATTTCGTGGTAACTTTATTTAATTACACTGATGCTATACAATTCGTGGTAATTTTATTTAATTACACTGATGTTATACAATTCGTGGTAAATTTATTTAATTACACTAATGCTATACAATTCGTGCTAACTTTATTTAATTACACTGATGCTATACAATTCGTGCTAACTTTATTTAATTACACTAATGCTATACAATTCGTGGTAACTTTATTTAATTACACTCATGCTATACAATTCGTGGTAACTGTACTATTTAATTATCCTGATGCTATACAATTCGTGGTAACTTTATTTAATTACACTCATGCTATACAATTCGTGGTAACTTTATTTAATTACCCTGATGCTATACAATTCGTGGTAATTTTATTTAATTACACTAATGCTATACAATTCGTGGTAACTTTATTTAATTACACTAATGCTATACAATTCGTGGTAATTTTATTTAATTACACTAATGCTATACAATTCGTGGTAACTTTATTTAATTACACTAATGCTATACAATTCGTGGTAACTTTATTTAATTACACTGATGCTATACAATTCGTGGTAACTTTATTTAATTACACTAATGCTATACAATTCGTGGTAACTTTATTTAATTACACTGATGCTATACAATTCGTGGTAACTTTATTTAATTACACTCATGCTATACAATTCGTGGTAATTTTATTTAATTACACTAATGTTATACAATTCGTGGTAACTTTATTTAATTACACTGATGCTATACAATTCGTGGTAACTTTACTATTTAATTACACTAATGCTATACAATTCGTGGTAATTTTATTTAATTTCACTGATGCTATACAATTCGTGGTAACTTTATTTAATTACACTAATGCTATACAATTCGTGGTAATTTTATTTAATTACACTAATGCTATACAATTCGTGGTAATTTTATTTAATTACACTAATGCTATACAATTCGTGGTAATTTTATTTAATTTCACTAATGCTATACAATTCGTGGTAATTTAATTTAATTACACTAATGCTATACAATTCGTGGTAATTTTATTTAATTACACTAATGCTATACAATTCGTGGTAATTTTATTTAATTTCACTGATGCTATACAATTCGTGGTAACTTTATTTAATTACACTGATGCTATACAATTCGTGGTAATTTTATTTAGTTACACTAATGTTATACAATTCGTGGTAACTTTATTTAATTACACTGATGCTATACAATTCGTGGTAACTTTACTATTTAATTACACTAATGCTATACAATTCGTGGTAATTTTATTTAATTTCACTGATGCTATACAATTCGTGGTAACTTTATTTAATTACACTAATGCTATACAATTCGTGGTAATTTTATTTAATTACACTAATGCTATACAATTCGTGGTAATTTTATTTAATTACACTGATGCTATACAATTCGTGGTAATTTTATTTAATTTCACTGAATCTATACAATTCGTGGTAACTTTACTATTTAATTACACTAATGCTATACAATTCGTGGTAAATTTATTTAATTTCACTGATGCTATACAATTCGTGGTAAATTTATTTAATTTCACTGATGCTATACAATTCGTGGTAAATTTATTTAATTTCACTGATGCTATACAATTCGTGGTAATTTTATTTAATTACACTAATGCTATACAATTCGTGGTAACTTTATTTAATTTCACTGATGCTATACAATTCGTGGTAAATTTATTTAATTTCACTGATGCTATACAATTCGTGGTAATTTTATTTAATTACACTAATGCTATACAATTCGTGGTAATTTTATTTAATTACACTGATGCTATACAATTCGTGGTAACTTTATTTAATTACACTGATGCTATACAATTCGTGGTAATTTTATTTAATTACACTAATGCTATACAATTCGTGGTAATTTTATTTAATTACACTGATGCTATACAATTCGTGGTAATTTTATTTAATTACACTCATGCTATACAATTCGTGGTAATTTTATTTAATTACACTGATGCTATACAATTCGTGCTAACTTTATTTAATTACACTCATGCTATACAATTCGTGGTAACTTTACTATTTAATTACACTGATGCTATACAATTCGTGGTAACTTTATTTAATTACACTAATGCTATACAATTCGTGGTAATTTTATTTAATTACACTGATGCTATACAATTCGTGGTAACTTTATTTAATTACACTAATGCTATACAATTCGTGGTAAATTTATTTAATTTCACTGATGCTATAAAATTCGTAGTAATTTTATTTAATTACACTGATGCTATACAATTCGTGGTAACTTTATTTAATTTCACTGATGCTATACAATTCGTGGTAAATTTATTTAATTTCACTGATGCTATACAATTCGTGGTATTTTTATTTAATTACACTGATGCTATACAATTCGTGGTAACTTTATTTAATTACACTAATGCTATACAATTCGTGGTAACTTTATTTAATTACACTGATGCTATACAATTCGTGGTAAATTTATTTAATTTCACTGATGCTATACAATTCGTGGTAATTTTATTTAATTACACTAATGCTATACAATTCGTGGTAATTTTATTTAATTACACTGATGTTATAAAATTCGTGGTAACTTTATTTAATTACACTAATGCTATACAATTCGTGGTAACTTTATTTAATTACACTGATGCTATACAATTCGTGGTAAATTTATTTAATTTCACTAATGCTATACAATTCGTGGTAACTTTATTTAATTACACTGATGCTATACAATTCGTGGTAATTTTATTTAATTACACTGATGTTATAAAATTCGTGGTAACTTTATTTAATTACACTAATGCTATACAATTCGTGGTAACTTTATTTAATTACACTGATGTTATAAAATTCGTGGTAACTTTATTTAATTACACTGATGTTATAAAATTCGTGGTAACTTTATTTAATTACACTCATGCTATAAAATTCGTGGTAACTTTACTATTTAATTACACTCATGCTATACAATTCGTGGTAATTTTATTTAATTACACCGATGCTATACAATTCGTGGTAACTTTACTATTTAATTACACTAATGCTATACAATTCGTGGTAACTTTATTTAATTACACCGATGCTATACAATTCGTGGTAACTTTACTATTTAATTACACTAATGTTATACAATTCGTGGTAACTTTATTTAATTACACTAATGCTATACAATTTGTGGTAACTTAATTTAATTACACTGATGTTATAAAATTCGTGGTAACTTTATTTAATTACACTCATGCTATAAAATTCGTGGTAACTTTACTATTTAATTACACTCATGCTATACAATTCGTGGTAATTTTATTTAATTACACCGATGCTATACAATTCGTGGTAACTTTACTATTTAATTACACTAATGCTATACAATTCGTGGTAACTTTATTTAATTACACTCATGCTATACAATTCGTGGTAACTTTATTTAATTACACTAATGCTATACAATTCGTGGTAACTTTATTTAATTACACTGATGCTATACAATTCGTGGTAACTTTATTTAATTACACTAATGCTATACAATTCGTGGTAAATTTATTTAATTTCACTAATGCTATACAATTCGTGGTAATTTTATTTAATTACATAAATGCTATACAATTCGTGGTAATTTTATTTAATTACACTAATGCTATACAAGTCGTGGTAAATTTATTTAATTACACTGATGCTATACAATTCGTGGTAATTTTATTTAATTACACGGATGCTATACAATTCGTGGTAACTTTATTTAATTTCACTGATGCTATACAATTCGTGGTAATTTTATTTAATTACACTAATGCTATACAATTCGGGGTAACTTTATTTAATTACACTGATGCTATACAATTCGTGGTAATTTTATTTAATTACACTAATGCTATACAATTCGTGGTAACTTTATTTAATTACACTCATGCTATACAATTCGTGGTAACTTTATTTAATTACACTGATGCTATACAATTCGTGGTAACTTTATTTAATTACACTAATGCTATACAATTCGTGGTAACTTTATTTAATTACACTGATGCTATACAATTCGTGGTAATTTTATTTAATTACACTAATGCTATACAATTCGTGGTAACTTTATTTAATTACACTAATGCTATACAATTCGTGGTAACTTTATTTAATTACACTGATGCTATACAATTCGTGGTAAATTTATTTAATTACAGTAATGCTATACAATTCGTGGTAATTTTATTTAATTACCCTGATGCTATACAATTCGTGGTAACTTTATTTAATTACACTCATGCTATACAATTCGTGGTAATTTTATTTAATTACCCTGATGCTATACAATTCGTGGTAACTTTATTTAATTACACTAATGCTATACAATTCGTGGTAATTTTATTTAATTACACTGATGCTATACAATTCGTGGTAACTTTATTTAATTACACTGATGCTATACAATTCGTGGTAACTTTATTTAATTACACTGATGCTATACAATTCGTGGTAATTTTATTTAATTACACTAATGCTATACAATTCGTGGTAACTTTATTTAATTACACTAATGCTATACAATTCGTGGTAACTTTATTTAATTACACTAATGCTATACAATTCGTGGTAACTTTACTATTTAATTACACTAATGCTATACAATTCGTGGTAACTTTACTATTTAATTACACTAATGCTATACAATTCGTGGTAACTTTATTTAATTACACTAATGCTATACAATTCGTGGTAATTTTATTTAATTACACTGATGCTATACAATTCGTGGTAACTTTACTATTTAATTACACTAATGCTATACAATTCGTGGTAACTTTATTTAATTACACTCATGCTATACAATTCGTGGTAACTTTATTTAATTACACTGATGCTATACAATTCGTGGTAACTTTACTATTTAATTACACTAATGCTATACAATTCGTGGTAACTTTATTTAATTACACTCATGCTATACAATTCGTGGTAATTTTATTTAATTTCACTGATGCTATACAATTCGTGGTAATTTTATTTAATTACACTAATGCTATAAAATTCGTGGTAACTTTATTTAATTACACTGATGTTATAAAATTCGTGGTAACTTTATTTAATTACACTAATGCTATACAATTCGTGGTAAATTTATTTAATTACAATTATACAATTATACAATTTAATTATACAATTATACAATTACACAATTCGTGGTAACTTTACTATTTAATTACACTGATGCTATACAATTCGTGTTAATTTTATTTAATTTCACTGATGCTATACAATTCGTGGTAACTTTATTTAATTTCACTGATGCTATACAATTCGTGGTAATTTTATTTAATTACACCGATGCTATACAATTCGTGGTAACTTTATTTAATTACACTAATGCTATACAATTCGTGGTAAATTTATTTAATTTCACTGATGCTATACAATTCGTGGTAATTTTATTTAATTACACTAATGCTATACAATTCGTGGTAACTTTATTTAATTACACTCATGCTATACAATTCGTGGTAACTTTATTTAATTACACTGATGCTATACAATTCGTGGTAACGTTACTATTTAATTACACTAATGCTATACAATTCGTGGTAACTTTATTTAATTACACTCATGCTATACAATTCGTGGTAATTTTATTTAATTTCACTGATGCTATACAATTCGTGGTAATTTTATTTAATTACACTAATGCTATAAAATTCGTGGTAACTTTATTTAATTACACTGATGTTATAAAATTCGTGGTAACTTTATTTAATTACACTAATGCTATACAATTCGTGGTAAATTTATTTAATTACAATTATACAATTATACAATTTAATTATACAATTATACAATTACACAATTCGTGGTAACTTTACTATTTAATTACACTGATGCTATACAATTCGTGGTAATTTTATTTAATTTCACTGATGCTATACAATTCGTGGTAACTTTATTTAATTTCACTGATGCTATACAATTCGTGGTAATTTTATTTAATTCCACCGATGCTATACAATTCGTGGTAACTTTATTTAATTACACTCATGCTATACAATTCGTGGTAACTTTATTTAATTACACTGATGCTATACAATTCGTGGTAACTTTACTATTTAATTACACTAATGCTATACAATTCGTGGTAACTTTATTTAATTACACTCATGCTATACAATTCGTGGTAATTTTATTTAATTACACTGATGCTATACAATTCGTGGTAATTTTATTTAATTACACTAATGCTATAAAATTCGTGGTAACTTTATTTAATTACACTGATGTTATAAAATTCGTGGTAACTTTATTTAATTACACTAATGCTATACAATTCGTGGTAACTTTATTTAATTACACTGATGCTATACAATTCGTGGTAATTTTATTTAATTACACTAATGCTATACAATTCGTGGTAACTTTATTTAATTACACTCATGCTATAAAATTCGTGGTAACTTTATTTAATTACACTGATGCTATACAATTCGTGGTAACTTTACTATTTAATTACACTAATGCTATACAATTCGTGGTAACTTTATTTAATTACACTCATGCTATACAATTCGTGGTAATTTTATTTAATTTCACTGATGCTATACAATTCGTGGTAATTTTATTTAATTACACTAATGCTATAAAATTCGTGGTAACTTTATTTAATTACACTGATGTTATAAAATTCGTGGTAACTTTATTTAATTACACTAATGCTATACAATTCGTGGTAAATTTATTTAATTACAATTATACAATTATACAATTTAATTATACAATTATACAATTACACAATTCGTGGTAACTTTACTATTTAATTACACTGATGCTATACAATTCGTGGTAATTTTATTTAATTTCACTGATGCTATACAATTCGTGGTAACTTTATTTAATTTCACTGATGCTATACAATTCGTGGTAATTTTATTTAATTACACCGATGCTATACAATTCGTGGTAACTTTATTTAATTACACTAATGCTATACAATTCGTGGTAAATTTATTTAATTTCACTGATGCTATACAATTCGTGGTAATTTTATTTAATTACACTAATGCTATACAATTCGTGGTAACTTTATTTAATTACACTCATGCTATACAATTCGTGGTAACTTTATTTAATTACACTCATGCTATACAATTCGTGGTAACTTTATTTAATTACACTAATGCTATACAATTCGTGGTAAATTTATTTAATTTCACTGATGCTATACAATTCGTGGTAATTTTATTTAATTACACTAATGCTATACAATTCGTGGTAACTTTATTTAATTACACTCATGCTATACAATTCGTGGTAACTTTATTTAATTACACTCATGCTATACAATTCGTGGTAACTTTATTTAATTACACTGATGCTATACAATTCGTGGTAATTTTATTTAATTACACTAATGCTATACAATTCGTGGTAAATTTATTTAATTTCACTGATGCTATACAATTCGTGGTAATTTTATTTAATTACACTAATGCTATACAATTCGTGGTAACTTTACTATTTAATTACACTGATGCTATACAATTCGTGGTAACTTTATTTAATTACACTCATGCTATACATTTCGTGGTAATTTTATTTAATTACACTAATGCTATACAATTCGTGGTAATTTTATTTAATTACACCGATGCTATACAATTCGTGGTAACTTTATTTAATTACACTAATGCTATACAATTCGTGGTAATTTTATTTAATTACACTGATGCTATACAATTCGTGGTAACTTTATTTAATTACACCGATGCTATACAATTCGTGGTAATTTTATTTAATTACACTGATGCTATACAATTCGTGGTAACTTTATTTAATTACACTAATGCTATACAATTCGTGGTAATTTTATTTAATTACACTGATGCTATACAATTCGTGGTAACTTTATTTAATTACACTGATGCTATACAATTCGTGGTAACTTTATTTAATTACACTGATGCTATACAATTCGTGGTAATTTTATTTAATTACACTAATGCTATACAATTCGTGGTAACTTTATTTAATTACACTAATGCTATACAATTCGTGGTAACTTTATTTAATTACACTAATGCTATACAATTCGTGGTAACTTTACTATTTAATTACACTAATGCTATACAATTCGTGGTAACTTTACTATTTAATTACACTAATGCTATACAATTCGTGGTAACTTTATTTAATTACACTAATGCTATACAATTCGTGGTAATTTTATTTAATTACACTGATGCTATACAATTCGTGGTAACTTTACTATTTAATTACACTAATGCTATACAATTCGTGGTAACTTTATTTAATTACACTCATGCTATACAATTCGTGGTAACTTTATTTAATTACACTGATGCTATACAATTCGTGGTAACTTTACTATTTAATTACACTAATGCTATACAATTCGTGGTAACTTTATTTAATTACACTCATGCTATACAATTCGTGGTAATTTTATTTAATTTCACTGATGCTATACAATTCGTGGTAATTTTATTTAATTACACTAATGCTATAAAATTCGTGGTAACTTTATTTAATTACACTGATGTTATAAAATTCGTGGTAACTTTATTTAATTACACTAATGCTATACAATTCGTGGTAAATTTATTTAATTACAATTATACAATTATACAATTTAATTATACAATTATACAATTACACAATTCGTGGTAACTTTACTATTTAATTACACTGATGCTATACAATTCGTGTTAATTTTATTTAATTTCACTGATGCTATACAATTCGTGGTAACTTTATTTAATTTCACTGATGCTATACAATTCGTGGTAATTTTATTTAATTACACCGATGCTATACAATTCGTGGTAACTTTATTTAATTACACTAATGCTATACAATTCGTGGTAAATTTATTTAATTTCACTGATGCTATACAATTCGTGGTAATTTTATTTAATTACACTAATGCTATACAATTCGTGGTAACTTTATTTAATTACACTCATGCTATACAATTCGTGGTAACTTTATTTAATTACACTGATGCTATACAATTCGTGGTAACGTTACTATTTAATTACACTAATGCTATACAATTCGTGGTAACTTTATTTAATTACACTCATGCTATACAATTCGTGGTAATTTTATTTAATTTCACTGATGCTATACAATTCGTGGTAATTTTATTTAATTACACTAATGCTATAAAATTCGTGGTAACTTTATTTAATTACACTGATGTTATAAAATTCGTGGTAACTTTATTTAATTACACTAATGCTATACAATTCGTGGTAAATTTATTTAATTACAATTATACAATTATACAATTTAATTATACAATTATACAATTACACAATTCGTGGTAACTTTACTATTTAATTACACTGATGCTATACAATTCGTGGTAATTTTATTTAATTTCACTGATGCTATACAATTCGTGGTAACTTTATTTAATTTCACTGATGCTATACAATTCGTGGTAATTTTATTTAATTCCACCGATGCTATACAATTCGTGGTAACTTTATTTAATTACACTCATGCTATACAATTCGTGGTAACTTTATTTAATTACACTGATGCTATACAATTCGTGGTAACTTTACTATTTAATTACACTAATGCTATACAATTCGTGGTAACTTTATTTAATTACACTCATGCTATACAATTCGTGGTAATTTTATTTAATTACACTGATGCTATACAATTCGTGGTAATTTTATTTAATTACACTAATGCTATAAAATTCGTGGTAACTTTATTTAATTACACTGATGTTATAAAATTCGTGGTAACTTTATTTAATTACACTAATGCTATACAATTCGTGGTAACTTTATTTAATTACACTGATGCTATACAATTCGTGGTAATTTTATTTAATTACACTAATGCTATACAATTCGTGGTAACTTTATTTAATTACACTCATGCTATAAAATTCGTGGTAACTTTATTTAATTACACTGATGCTATACAATTCGTGGTAACTTTACTATTTAATTACACTAATGCTATACAATTCGTGGTAACTTTATTTAATTACACTCATGCTATACAATTCGTGGTAATTTTATTTAATTTCACTGATGCTATACAATTCGTGGTAATTTTATTTAATTACACTAATGCTATAAAATTCGTGGTAACTTTATTTAATTACACTGATGTTATAAAATTCGTGGTAACTTTATTTAATTACACTAATGCTATACAATTCGTGGTAAATTTATTTAATTACAATTATACAATTATACAATTTAATTATACAATTATACAATTACACAATTCGTGGTAACTTTACTATTTAATTACACTGATGCTATACAATTCGTGGTAATTTTATTTAATTTCACTGATGCTATACAATTCGTGGTAACTTTATTTAATTTCACTGATGCTATACAATTCGTGGTAATTTTATTTAATTACACCGATGCTATACAATTCGTGGTAACTTTATTTAATTACACTAATGCTATACAATTCGTGGTAAATTTATTTAATTTCACTGATGCTATACAATTCGTGGTAATTTTATTTAATTACACTAATGCTATACAATTCGTGGTAACTTTATTTAATTACACTCATGCTATACAATTCGTGGTAACTTTATTTAATTACACTCATGCTATACAATTCGTGGTAACTTTATTTAATTACACTAATGCTATACAATTCGTGGTAAATTTATTTAATTTCACTGATGCTATACAATTCGTGGTAATTTTATTTAATTACACTAATGCTATACAATTCGTGGTAACTTTATTTAATTACAC
Organism: Unio delphinus; assembly: GCA_029339505.1. Classification (NCBI taxonomy): domain Eukaryota; kingdom Metazoa; phylum Mollusca; class Bivalvia; order Unionida; family Unionidae; genus Unio; species Unio delphinus. Next base: position 6,475,436 of record JAQISU010000184.1, on the reverse strand, counting down.
TCATGCTATACAATTCGTGGTAACTTTATTTAATTACACTCATGCTATACAATTCGTGGTAACTTTATTTAATTACACTGATGCTATACAATTCGTGGTAATTTTATTTAATTACACTAATGCTATACAATTCGTGGTAAATTTATTTAATTTCACTGATGCTATACAATTCGTGGTAATTTTATTTAATTACACTAATGCTATACAATTCGTGGTAACTTTACTATTTAATTACACTGATGCTATACAATTCGTGGTAACTTTATTTAATTACACTCATGCTATACATTTCGTGGTAATTTTATTTAATTACACTAATGCTATACAATTCGTGGTAATTTTATTTAATTACACCGATGCTATACAATTCGTGGTAACTTTATTTAATTACACTAATGCTATACAATTCGTGGTAATTTTATTTAATTACACTGATGCTATACAATTCGTGGTAACTTTATTTAATTACACCGATGCTATACAATTCGTGGTAATTTTATTTAATTACACTGATGCTATACAATTCGTGGTAACTTTATTTAATTACACTAATGCTATACAATTCGTGGTAATTTTATTTAATTACACTAATGCTATACAATTCGTGGTAATTTTATTTAATTACACTAATGCTATACAATTCGTGGTAACTTTATTTAATTACACTAATGCTATACAATTCGTGGTAAATTTATTTAATTTCACTGATGCTATAAAATTCGTGGTAATTTTATTTAATTACACTGATGCTATACAATTCGTGGTAACTTTATTTAATTACACTAATGCTATACAATTCGTGGTAACTTTATTTAATTACACTGATGCTATACAATTCGTGGTAATTTTATTTAATTACACTAATGCTATACAATTCGTGGTAATTTTATTTAATTACACTGATGTTATAAAATTCGTGGTAACTTTATTTAATTACACTAATGCTATACAATTCGTGGTAACTTTATTTAATTACACTGATGCTATACAATTCGTGGTAATTTTATTTAATTACACTGATGTTATAAAATTCGTGGTAACTTTATTTAATTACACTAATGCTATACAATTCGTGGTAATTTTATTTAATTACCCTGATGCTATACAATTCGTGGTAACTTTATTTAATTACACTCATGCTATACAATTCGTGGTAATTTTATTTAATTACACTAATGCTATACAATTCGTGGTAACTTTATTTAATTACACTAATGCTATACAATTCGTGGTAATTTTATTTAATTACCCTGATGCTATACAATTCGTGGTAACTTTATTTAATTACACTCATGCTATACAATTCGTGGTAATTTTATTTAATTACACTAATGCTATACAATTCGTGGTAACTTTATTTAATTACACTCATGCTATACAATTCGTGGTAATTTTATTTAATTACACTAATGCTATACAATTCGTGGTAATTTTATTTAATTACCCTGATGCTATACAATTCGTGGTAACTTTATTTAATTACACTCATGCTATACAATTCGTGGTAATTTTATTTAATTACACTGATGCTATACAATTCGTCTTAACTTTATTTAATTACACTAATGCTATACAATTCGTGGTAAATTTATTTAATTTCACTGATGCTATACAATTCGTGGTAACTTTATTTAATTACACTAATGCTATACAATTCGTGGTAACTTTACTATTTAATTACACTGATGCTATACAATTCGTGGTAATTTTATTTAATTACACTAATGCTATACATTTCGTGGTAATTTTATTTAATTACACTAATGCTATACAATTCGTGGTAACTTTATTTAATTACACTCATGCTATACAATTCGTGGTAACTTTATTTAATTACACTAATGCTATACAATTCGTGGTAACTTTATTTAATTACACTGATGCTATACAATTCGTGGTAATTTTATTTAATTACACTAATGCTATACAATTCGTGGTAAATTTATTTAATTTCACTGATGCTATACAATTCGTGGTAACTTTATTTAATTACACTGATGCTATACAATTCGTGGTAACTTTATTTAATTACACTAATGCTATACAATTCGTGGTAATTTTATTTAATTACACTCATGCTATACAATTCGTGGTAACTTTATTTAATTACACTGATGTTATAAAATTCGTGGTAACTTTATTTAATTACACTAATGCTATACAATTCGTGGTAATTTTATTTAATTACCCTGATGCTATACAATTCGTGGTAACTTTATTTAATTACACTCATGCTATACAATTCGTGGTAATTTTATTTAATTACACTAATGCTATACAATTCGTGGTAACTTTATTTAATTACACTGATGCTATACAATTCGTGGTAATTTTATTTAATTACACTGATGCTATACAATTCGTGGTAACTTTATTTAATTACACTCATGATATACAATTCGTGGTAACTTTATTTAATTACACTGATGTTATAAAATTCGTGGTAACTTTATTTAATTACACTAATGCTATACAATTCGTGGTAATTTTATTTAATTACCCTGATGCTATACAATTCGTGGTAACTTTATTTAATTACACTCATGCTATACAATTCGTGGTAATTTTATTTAATTACACTAATGCTATACAATTCGTGGTAACTTTATTTAATTACACTGATGCTATACAATTCGTGGTAATTTTATTTAATTACACTAATGCTATACAATTCGTGGTAACTTTACTATTTAATTACACTGATGCTATACAATTCGTGGTAATTTTATTTAATTACACTCATGCTATACAATTCGTGGTAACTATATTTAATTACACTAATGCTATACAATTCGTGGTAAATTTATTTAATTTCACTGATGCTATACAATTCGTGGTAATTTTATTTAATTACACTGATGCTATACAATTCGTGGTAATTTTATTTAATTACACTCATGCTATACAATTCGTGGTAACTATATTTAATTACACTAATGCTATACAATTCGTGGTAAATTTATTTAATTTCACTGATGCTATACAATTCGTGGTAATTTTATTTAATTACACTCATGCTATACAATTCGTGGTAATTTTATTTAATTACACTAATGCTATACAATTCGTGGTAACTTTATTTAATTACACTAATGCTATACAATTCGTGGTAATTTTATTTAATTACACTCATGCTATACAATTCGTGGTAACTTTATTTAATTACACTGATGTTATAAAATTCGTGGTAACTTTATTTAATTACACTAATGCTATACAATTCGTGGTAACTTTATTTAATTACACTGATGTTATAAAATTCGTGGTAACTTTATTTAATTACACTAATGCTATACAATTCGTGGTAAATTTATTTAATTTCACTGATGCTATAAAATTCGTGGTAATTTTATTTAATTACACTGATGCTATACAATTCGTGGTAACTTTATTTAATTTCACTGATGCTATACAATTCGTGGTAAATTTATTTAATTTCACTGATGCTATACAATTCGTGGTAACTTTATTTAATTACACTGATGTTGTACAATTCGTGGTAACTTTATTTAATTACACTAATGCTATACAATTCGTGGTAACTTTATTTAATTACACTGATGCTATACAATTCGTGGTAATTTTATTTAATTACACTCATGCTATACAATTCGTGGTAATTTTATTTAATTACACTGATGTTATAAAATTCGTGGTAATTTTATTTAATTACACTAATGCTACACAATTCGTGGTAACTTTATTTAATTTCACTAATGCTATACAATTCGTGGTAACTTTATTTAATTACACTGATGCTATACAATTCGTGGTAAATTTATTTAATTTCACTGATGCTATACAATTCGTGGTAATTTTATTTAATTACACTAATGCTATACAATTCGTGGTAACTTTATTTAATTACACTAATGCTATACAATTCGTGGTAATTTTATTTAATTACACCGACGCTATACAATTCGTGGTAATTTTATTTAATTACACCGATGCTATACAATTCGTGGTAATTTTATTTAATTACACTAATGCTATACAATTCGTGGTAATTTTATTTAATTACACTGATGTTATAAAATTCGTGGTAATTTTATTTAATTACACTGATGCTATACAATTCGTGGTAATTTTATTTAATTACACTAATGCTATACAATTCGTGGTAATTTTATTTAATTACACTGATGTTATAAAATTCGTGGTAATTTTATTTAATTACACTAATGCTATACAATTCGTGGTAACTTTATTTAATTACACTAATGCTATACAATTCGTGGTAATTTTATTTAATTACAACGATGCTATACAATTCGTGGTAATTTTATTTAATTACACCGTCGCTATACAATTCGTGGTAATTTTATTTAATTACACTGATGCTATACAATTCGTGGTAACTTTATTTAATTTCACTAATGCTATACAATTCGTGGTAACTTTATTTAATTACACTGATGCTATACAATTCGTGGTAAATTTATTTAATTTCACTGATGCTATACAATTCGTGGTAATTTTATTTAATTACACTAATGCTATACAATTCGTGGTAACTTTATTTAATTACACTAATGCTATACAATTCGTGGTAACTTTACTATTTAATTACCCTGATGCTATATAATTCGTGGTAATTTTATTTAATTACACTCATGCTATACAATTCGTGGTAATTTTATTTAATTACACTGATGCTATACAATTCGTGGTAAATTTATTTAATTACACTGATGTTATACAATTCGTGGTAACTTTACTATTTAATTACCCTGATGCTATACAATTCGTGGTAACTTTACTATTTAATTACACTGATGCTATACAATTCGTGGTAATTTTATTTAATTACACTCATGCTATACAATTCGTGGTAACTTTATTTAATTTCACTGATGCTATACAATTCGTGGTAACTTTATTTAATTACACTCATGCTATACAATTCGTGGTAACTTTACTATTTAATTACACTGATGCTATACAATTCGTGGTAATTTTATTTAATTACACTCATGCTATACAATTCGTGGTAACTTTATTTAATTACACTGATGCTATACAATTCGTGGTAACTTTATTTAATTACACTCATGCTATACAATTCGTGGTAACTTTATTTAATTACACTGATGCTATACAATTCGTGGTAACTTTATTTAATTACACTAATGCTATACAATTCGTGGTAACTTTATTTAATTACACTAATGCTATACAATTCGTGGTAACTTTACTATTTAATTACACTGATGCTATACAATTCGTGGTAACTTTACTATTTAATTACACTGATGCTATACAATTCGTGGTAACTTTATTTAATTACACTAATGCTATACAATTCGTGGTAATTTTATTTAATTACACTAATGCTATACAATTCGTGGTAACTTTATTTAATTACACTAATGCTATACAATTCGTGGTAATTTTATTTAATTCCACTGATGCTATACAATTCGTGGTAATTTTATTTAATTACACTGATTCTATACAATTCGTGGTAATTTTATTTAATTACACTGATGCTATACAATTCGTGGTAATTTTATTTAATTACACCGATGCTATACAATTCGTGGTAACTTTATTTAATTACACTAATGCTATAAAATTCGTGGTAATTTTATTTAATTACACTAATGCTATACAATTCGTGGTAACTTTACTATTTAATTACACTGATGCTATACAATTCGTGGTAACTTTACTATTTAATTACACTAATGCTATACAATTCGTGGTAATTTTATTTAATTTCACTGATGCTATACAATTCGTGGTAATTTTATTTAATTACACTAATGCTATACAATTCGTGGTAACTTTATTTAATTACACTAATGCTATACAATTCGTGGTAATTTTATTTAATTACACTGATGCTATACAATTCGTGGTAACTTTATTTAATTACACTAATGCTATACAATTCGTGGTAATTTTATTTAATTACACTAATGCTATACAATTCGTGGTAATTTTATTTAATTACACTGATGCTATACAATTCGTGGTAATTTTATTTAATTACACTAATGCTATACAATTCGTGGTAATTTTATTTAATTACACTAATGCTATACAATTCGTGGTAACTTTACTATTTAATTACACTAATGCTATACAATTCGTGGTAATTTTATTTAATTTCACTGATGCTATACAATTCGTGGTAATTTTATTTAATTACACTAATGCTATACAATTCGTGGTAACTTTATTTAATTACACTAATGCTATACAATTCGTGGTAATTTTATTTAATTACACTGATGCTATACAATTCGTGGTAACTTTATTTAATTACACTAATGCTATACAATTCGTGGTAACTTTATTTAATTACACTAATGCTATACAATTCGTGGTAATTTTATTTAATTACACTAATGCTATACAATTCGTGGTAACTTTATTTAATTACACTAATGCTATAAAATTCGTGGTAATTTTATTTAATTACACTGATGCTATACAATTCGTGGTAACTTTATTTAATTACACTAATGCTATAAAATTCGTGGTAATTTTATTTAATTACACTAATGCTATACAATTCGTGGTAATTTTATTTAATTACACTGATGCTATACAATTCGTGGTAAATTTATTTAATTACACTAATGCTATACAATTCGTGGTAACTTTATTTAATTACACTAATGCTATACAATTCGTGGTAATTTTATTTAATTACACTAATGCTATACAATTCGTGGTAACTTTATTTAATTACACTAATGCTATACAATTCGTGGTAACTTTATTTAATTACACTAATGCTATACAATTCGTGGTAATTTTATTTAATTACACTAATGCTATACAATTCGTGGTAACTTTATTTAATTACACTAATGCTATAAAATTTGTGGTAATTTTATTTAATTACACTAATGCTATACAATTCGTGGTAACTTTATTTAATTACACTAATGCTATACAATTCGTGGTAACTTTATTTAATTCCACTAATGCTATACAATTCGTGGTAATTTTATTTAATTACACTGATGCTATACAATTCGTGGTAACTTTACTATTTAATTACACTGATGCTATACAATTCGTGGTAACTTTACTATTTAATTACACTGATGCTATACAATTCGTGGTAACTTTATTTAATTACACTGATGCTATACAATTCGTGGTAACTTTATTTAATTACACTGATGCTATACAATTCGTGGTAATTTTATTTAATTACACTAATGCTATACAATTCGTGGTAATTTTATTTAATTACACCGATGCTATACAATTCGTGGTAATTTTATTTAATTACACTGATACTATACAATTCGTGGTAACTTTATTTAATTACACTGATGCTATACAATTCGTGGTAACTTTATTTAATTACACTAATGCTATACAATTCGTGGTAATTTTATTTAATTACACTAATGCTATACAATTCGTGGTAATTTTATTTAATTACACTGATGCTATACAATTCGTGGTAACTTTATTTAATTACACTGATGCTATACAATTCGTGGTAATTTTATTTAATTACACTGATGCTATACAATTCGTGGTAACTTTATTTAATTACACTAATGCTATACAATTCGTGGTAACTTTATTTAATTTCACTGATGTTATAAAATTCGTGGTAACTTTACTATTTAATTACACTAATGCTATACAATTCGTGGTAATTTTATTTAATTACACTGATGCTATACAATTCGTGCTAACTTTATTTAATTACACTGATGTTATAAAATTCGTGGTAACTTTACTATTTAATTACACTGATGCTATACAATTCGTGGTAACTTTATTTAATTACACTGATGCTATACAATTCGTGGTAATTTTATTTAATTACACTGATGCTATACAATTCGTGGTAATTTTATTTAATTACAATGATGCTATACAATTCGTGGTAATTTTATTTAATTACACTGATGCTATACAATTCGTGGTAATTTTATTTAATTACACTGATGCTATACAATTCGTGGTAATTTTATTTAATTACACTAATGCTATACAATTCGTGGTAACTTTATTTAATTTCACTGATGTTATAAAATTCGTGGTAACTTTACTATTTAATTACACTAATGCTATACAATTCGTGGTAATTTTATTTAATTACACTGATGCTATACAATTCGTGCTAACTTTATTTAATTACACTAATGCTATACAATTCGTGGTAACTTTATTTAATTTCACTGATGCTATACAATTCGTGGTAACTTTATTTAATTACACTAATGCTATACAATTCGTGGTAACTTTATTTAATTACACTGATGCTATACAATTCGTGGTAATTTTATTTAATTACACTAATGCTATACAATTCGTGGTAACTTTATTTAATTACACTGATGCTATACAATTCGTGGTAACTTTATTTAATTACACTAATGCTATACAATTCGTGGTAACTTTACTATTTAATTACACTGATGCTATACAATTCGTGGTAACTTTACTATTTAATTACACTGATGCTATACAATTCGTGGTAACTTTATTTAATTACACTGATGCTATACAATTCGTGGTAACTTTATTTAATTACACTGATGCTATACAATTCGTGGTAACTTTATTTAATTACACTGATGCTATACAATTCGTGGTAACTTTACTATTTAATTACACTGATGCTATACAATTCGTGGTAATTTTATTTAATTACACCGATGCGATACAATTCGTGGTAATTTTATTTAATTACACTAATGCTATACAATTCGTGGTAACTTTATTTAATTACACTAATGCTATACAATTCGTGGTAATTTTATTTAATTACACTAATGCTATACAATTCGTGGTAATTATATTTAATTACACTAATGCTATACAATTCGTGGTAATTTTATTTAATTACACTAATGCTATACAATTCGTGGTAACTTTATTTAATTACACTAATGCTATACAATTCGTGGTAACTTTATTTAATTACACTAATGCTATACAATTCGTGGTAACTTTATTTAATTACACTAATGCTATACAATTCGTGGTAATTTTATTTAATTTCACTCATGCTATACAATTCGTGGTAATTTTATTTAATTACACTAATGCTATACAATTCGTGGTAATTTTATTTAATTACACTAATGCTATACAATTCGTGGTAATTTTATTTAATTACACTAATGCTATACAATTCGTGGTAATTTTATTTAATTACACTGATGCTATACAATTCGTGGTAACTTTACTATTTAATTACACTGATGCTATACAATTCGTGGTAAATTTATTTAATTACACTGATGTTATACAATTCGTGGTAATTTTATTTAATTACACTAATGCTATACAATTCGTGGTAACTTTATTTAATTACACTGATGCTATACAATTCGTGGTAATTTTATTTAATTACACTAATGCTATACAATTCGTGGTAATTTTATTTAATTACACTAATGCTATACAATTCGTGGTAACTTTACTATTTAATTACACTGATGCTATACAATTCGTGGTAATTTTATTTAATTACACTGATGCTATACAATTCGTGGTAACTTTACTATTTAATTACACTGATGCTATACAATTCGTGGTAAATTTATTTAATTACACTGATGTTATACAATTCGTGGTAATTTTATTTAATTACACTAATGCTATACAATTCGTGGTAACTTTATTTAATTACACTGATGCTATACAATTCGTGGTAATTTTATTTAATTACACTAATGCTATACAATTCGTGGTAATTTTATTTAATTACACTAATGCTATACAATTCGTGGTAACTTTATTTAATTACACTGATGCTATATAATTCGTGGTAACTTTACTATTTAATTACACTAATGCTATACAATTCGTGCTAATTTTATTTAATTACACTAATGCTATACAATTCGTGGTAATTTTATTTAATTACACTGATGCTATACAATTCGTGGTAATTTTATTTAATTACACTAATGCTATACAATTCGTGGTAACTTTACTATTTAATTACACTGATGCTATACAATTCGTGGTAACTTTATTTAATTACACTGATGCTATACAATTCGTGGTAACTTTATTTAATTACACTCATGCTATACAATTCGTGGTAACTTTATTTAATTACACTGATGCTATACAATTCGTGGTAACTTTATTTAATTACACTAATGCTATACAATTCGTGGTAATTTTATTTAATTACACTGATGCTATACAATTCGTGGTAACTTTACTATTTAATTACACTAATGCTATACAATTCGTGGTAATTTTATTTAATTACACTGATGCTATACAATTCGTGGTAACTTTATTTAATTACACTGATGCTATACAATTCGTGGTAACTTTACTATTTAATTACACTGATGCTATACAATTCGTGGTAATTTTATTTAATTTCACTGATGCTATACAATTCGTGGTAACTTTATTTAATTACACTGATGCTATACAATTCGTGGTAATTTTATTTAATTACACTAATGCTATACAATTCGTGGTAAATTTATTTAATTACACTGATGCTATACAATTCGTGGTAACTTTATTTAATTACACTAATGCTATACAATTCGTGGTAACTTTACTATTTAATTACACTGATGCTATACAATTCGTGGTAACTTTACTATTTAATTACACTAATGCTATACAATTCGTGGTAACTTTATTTAATTACACTGATGCTATACAATTCGTGGTAACTTTACTATTTAATTACACTCATGCTATACAATTCGTGGTAACTTTATTTAATTACACTGATTCTATACAATTCGTGGTAATTTTATTTAATTACACTAATGCTATACAATTCGTGGTAACTTTACTATTTAATTACACTGATGCTATACAATTCGTGGTAATTTTATTTAATTACACTGATGCTATACAATTCGTGGTAACTTTACTATTTAATTACACTAATGCTATACAATTCGTGGTAATTTTATTTAATTACACTGATGCTATACAATTCGTGGTAACTTTATTTAATTACACTGATGCTATACAATTCGTGGTAACTTTATTTAATTACACTGATGCTATACAATTCGTGGTAACTTTACTATTTAATTACACTGATGCTATACAATTCGTGCTAACTTTATTTAATTACACTAATGCTATACAATTCGTGGTAACTTTATTTAATTACACTCATGCTATACAATTCGTGGTAACTTTACTATTTAATTACACTGATGCTATACAATTCGTGGTAACTTTATTTAATTACACTGATGCTATACAATTCGTGGTAACTTTACTATTTAATTACACTGATGCTATACAATTCGTGGTAACTTTATTTAATTACACTGATGCTATACAATTCGTGGTAACTTTATTTAATTACACTGATGCTATACAATTCGTGGTAACTTTATTTAATTACACTAATGCTATACAATTCGTGGTAACTTTACTATTTAATTACACTGATGCTATACAATTCGTGGTAATTTTATTTAATTTCACTGATGCTATACAATTCGTGGTAACTTTACTATTTAATTACACTGATGCTATACAATTCGTGGTAACTTTATTTAATTACCCTGATGCTATACAATTCGTGGTAACTTTACTATTTAATTACACTGATGCTATACAATTCGTGCTAACTTTATTTAATTACCCTGATGCTATACAATTCGTGGTAACTTTATTTAATTACACTGATGCTATACAATTCGTGGTAATTTTATTTAATTACACTGATGCTATACAATTCGTGGTAACTTTATTTAATTACACTAATGCTATACAATTCGTGGTAACTTTACTATTTAATTACACTGATGCTATACAATTCGTGGTAATTTTATTTAATTTCACTGATGCTATACAATTCGTGGTAACTTTACTATTTAATTACACTGATGCTATACAATTCGTGGTAACTTTATTTAATTACACTAATGCTATACAATTCGTGGTAACTTTATTTAATTACACTGATGCTATACAATTCGTTGTAATTTTATTTAATTACACTAATGCTATACAATTCGTGGTAACTTTATTTAATTACACTGATGCTATACAATTCGTGGTAATTTTATTTAATTACACTGATGCTATACAATTCGTGGTAATTTTATTTAATTACACTGATGCTATACAATTCGTGGTAATTTTATTTAATTACACTGATGCTATACAATTCGTGGTAATTTTATTTAATTACACTGATGCTATACAATTCGTGGTAATTTTATTTAATTACACTGATGCTATACAATTCGTGGTAATTTTATTTAATTACACTGATGCTATACAATTCGTGGTAATTTTACTATTTAATTACACTGATGCTATACAATTCGTGGTAACTTTATTTAATTACACTGATGCTATACAATTCGTGGTAACTTTATTTAATTACCCTGATGCTATACAATTCGTGGTAACTTTATTTAATTACACTAATGCTATACAATTCGTGGTAATTTTATTTAATTACACTGATGCTATACAATTCGTGGTAATTTTATTTAATTTCACTGATGCTATACAATTCGTGGTAACTTTATTTAATTACACTGATGCTATACAATTCGTGGTAACTTTATTTAATTGCACTAATGTTATACAATTCGTGCTAACTTTATTTAATTACACTGATGTTATAAAATTCGTGGTAACTTTATTTAATTACACTGATGCTATACAATTCGTGGTAACTTTATTTAATTACACTGATGCTATACAATTCGTGGTAACTTTACTATTTAATTACACTGATGCTATACAATTCGTGGTAAATTTATTTAATTACACTAATGCTATACAATTCGTGGTAATTTTATTTAATTACCCTGATGCTATACAATTCGTGGTAATTTTATTTAATTACACTAATGCTATACAATTCGTGGTAACTTTTTTTAATTCCACTGACGCTATACAAGTCGTGGTAACTTTATTTAATTACACTGATGCTATACAATTCGTGGTAATTTAATTAATTCCACTGATGCTATACAAGTCGTGGTAACTTCATTTAATTACACTGATGATATACAATTAGTGGTAACTTTATTTAATTACACTGATGCTATACAATTCGTAGTAACTTTATTTAATTACAATGATGCTATACATAGTCATTTATTTTGTACCATTATTTTTAGAAAATTTTATTCCTTTTCAAATCCTTTATACATACAAGCGTTTAACATGAAGATGCTTAAAGAATATTCCTTTGGGAATGGTCGATTTGTGATGACTTTGAGTAGTGACCTTTAACCTTTGTAAACAAAAAGATTAATGAAGAAATTTGCTTTAATCTATTTTCTCTGTTTGAACCACACCTACTTCTTTTTTTAAAAAACGAAGGTTATCTTTTCATGACGTCAAAATAAGACAAAGATTCATTTGTAATCGTTTCGTGTCATAATGCATCATTACATAACACAGTATGGTTAAAAAAGGCTGTTGATATTAGCGTACTCAATACGTTTGTAGTTGTCATCATACGCTCTCTCTCTCTTTCTCTCTCTCTCTCTCTCTCTCTCTCTCTCTCTCTCTCTCTCTCTCTCTCTCTCTCTCTCTCTCCACAGGTGGGCGGGGACTTTAATGTGTTTAAAGAGTGAATCGAACCAGGGATGAAAGAAACGCAGAGCAACATTGCTGACACAACGTTTTATGTGTTTTAAACGTTATTTATCCCAGGGAATCTGGAAATTATGAGCGTATGAGTGGCTACTTAATCTTGAACGTGCCTGACTGGAGACTGAGTTGAGTGGTCATTCAACATTGAGCGTGCGTGCCAGTAGAATTGCAAAACTCTTATGTGAAACGAGGCTATACAGGCCTCTTGAGTCGGTCGACAAAGATAGTCTGATTCTCTGATTAAGGGATCCATTCCTCTTCTTGTTTCGATATTGCTGTGTGATCCATACCATTATGTTATTCCTATCAATAACATTTCTGCAATATCATGACCCGAATCCATTATTGTCAAAACTCATTGAGATAATATGACAGTCGGCATAATTTGTGAGTAATAATAGTCATACTAGGTTGGATAAAAATGGAATAGGACAATTTATTCAAATGCCATGCCGATATCTTTCCTTCCGTGCCAGTTCGGTTTTAAGTGCTATGATTGATATTTACACTCTTGTTTGTTTAGACAACGCCGACAAGTAAAGTACGACATAGCTACATTGGCTCCGAGTGGCCCAGTGGTCTAAAGCGCTCTCCATTATGGATCACTGCCATCCCACCTGTCTGCGTGGTGTTCGAGTCTCAGATTCGGCCAATTTGAGTATGTGAAAAAAGCTTGCCAGAAGCTTCTCGTGGGAAGGTGGTTCTTTCTGTTGTTTTGACGGGTTCTTCCTCCACTATTAATAATGGCCGCAATGTATAACGTATCGTGTGCTGAAAAATGTCGTTAAACCTTACAACAACACCGACATAGCTGCATATCCACCAGCTTTCTCAGTTATGACATGCTTTATTCCCCTCATAAGCTATCCTTAAGGAACTACCATTACGCACGCACACTCGGACATCACACAATATCGCCTTTTCGATGAAACGTGGGTGGGTGATAGGCTTATATAAATGATAAGTGGGTCTTTCAATCCCATACCATTACAAATGTTTTGCCGATACTCTTTCTAATGCCAACATCCCATAAGATGACGTGATTATGCCATGCTGTTGGCCAGCACTAAGTTTCAAAATATCATTAATGACACCCACCCTTCTTCATATTTTCCATTTAATATATAGAAGAGATGCATTAACTTTTAGTATGAAATTCTTCGTTCAGGATTAATTTATTTCTTGGTGCTCCAATTTAAGATAACATAACAATAGACACAGCTACACTAACTGGATGGTTCGCACGTCATAGCAATAAAGGTAACATTACAGTGTGCTTTCTTTTGCCAATGTTTGTGGTCGACTATATCTTATGGAATACAGACAGATTATTTGACTTTCAAAATTAAATATATTTCTTTTAAAAAATGTATGCATTCAACGTTTTACCTATGTTAAAATACAATGTAGATCGTTTCCTACACAATGTACAAGATGATCAAACACTTTGTACTAAATTGCGGCAAAATGTATTAAAGATCATGTCGCGACTACAATTGTCTGTTATGGTTACTCGCCTCCCGGGACGGATCTAATGTAATGTAAGGAAATTATAAACAGGCTGCTAATGATATGACAAAGTTCTGTTCAAAGGCTCTTTATCGAATATCTGGGCGGAATTCTTTGATTTCACTTGAAAACATTTTTATTTATTTCTAAACTTGGGACTTCGGAATTACTGAAATCAAATATAAAATATTGGAGACATTGATTTCCAGAGTAACTAATTAGCTTTCCTTTTATGTTTTTCTTCAGCAAAGAGCTTCCTTCGTTCTAATGGCATTACATGTACACATTAATAGGGTTCTAATGGCATTACATGTACACATTAATAGGGTGCGGATCGAAAATTAGTTTGATACAGTATCAGGAAACATTCACACAAGTACACATTTAAATGCATGTTATTGTAATTGACTTCATTTGTTCATAAAATAAACTAGTTTAGTATAATTTCTCAATATGTTGATAAAAGAGGATAATGCTGACGATAAAATAATTAATGCTGACGATAAAATTAAGAATGCTGACGATAAAATATATTTTTTAAGAATGACCTGCCTCACTTATTATATACACTGAGATAACATATGCTACTATAATTCTTCCGTTTTTTCATAACAGAAAATGTTAATGCCTTCTGGGTTTGTATTCACCTAAATGTCATCAATAAGGCTATCGTATCCCTACCGAATTCTTTAAAGTAAGGAAATTGGAAATACATGTTTTAAAACAACTGATAGTATTAAGTATAAATAAGATAATATTTTTACTGTGGACGTTGAGACTAATTCATTGTTTATAGTAGTGGATGGAATCATTTTAGGTTTCTTATATTAAAATAAAATAATTAAAAATGTTTTACTTTGAAAACTGGTCGATATTAAACCAACCATTTTTAAACGTTATAAACGTTACATACAACCTATTGGATGGCGCTAAATAGCCTAAAAGTGATGGTGTGCCGTTAAAAACCAATCAATAAATCAATCATATATTAAAATGTAAAAGACTTGCCGTCTCCTGCCATGTCCAGCCGCTATTTCTAATTTAATTGTATATATGAATCATCCGGGTCTGTAATACATCTAGATTCTGTGTCGGAATCGGTCGTAAAATATTGCTTTTCATAGCCTGCTAATGTTATACTTGAAAATTAATTCTTGGAAATACTACCAAATCTGATTTAATTTGTTCTGTCCACTTAATTGCGATTTTTCACAATGCCCATTATGTAGTCTTTGGACAAAAGGGGTTTTGGTTTTAATTATTCTAGATAATGTTTGGCCGCTTCTGCATTCATTTTAAGCAAACAATTTTTAATAAAGATTAATGGCAAATACATGGTCCAAAGGCCAGAAAACAGATGTGTTAGAAACATACTTGCCTCAGATTACTCCAAACTGCAAGATCCCTTCTGATTTAGGACACTTGAATTAGTATCACATACTGACGGGAATACTGTGATTCTTCTTGGTACAACAAATGCTAGACCAATAAAACAGGTCACAGTGACCCAGTTTATTGAAGTTAGAATATTAGGAATGCAGTTTACAGCATAAAGTAGTAATAACCAATTCTTATTTCGAATTTTTTTGTCCGTTGAAGAGGTACAGTACTAACTGTAGAAAACATAAAAAACTATCAATGATATCATAGTGTTTATTAAGAGATCAGAAGTTGAAATGTGTTCATTATAAATATTATTTATTCCTATATATACAAATTATTTAAACTCATAAATATTCTACTAAACACACATATATATATATATATATATATATATATATATATATATATATATATATATATATATATATATATATATATATATATATATATAATATTATGGACAACTAAAGGCCATGCTTCATTATATTCAATGTGTCTTCCTGGAATTTTAATGTAAGATTTATATTAGTTAGGAATTTAAAATAATGTATTTGTCAAATAAAAAGGAATTTAAAATAATGTATTGGTCAAATAAAAAGGAATTAAAAATAATGTATTGGTCAAATAAAAAAGAATTTAAAATAATATATTGGTCAATACAAAGGAATTTGAAATAATGTATTGGTCAATACAAAGGAATTTAAAATAATGTATTGGTCAATAAAAGGAATTTAAAATAATGTATTGGTCAATAAAAAGGAATTTAAAATAATGTATTGGTCAAATAAAAAGGAATTTAAAATAATGTATTGGTCAATGAAAAGGAATTTAAAATAGTGTATTGGTCAATAAATGGAATTTAAAATAGTGTATTGGTCAATGAAAAGGAACTTTGTTAGGAAAATAACGCAAAGAGTTTATAACATGGAATACACTATGAACAATTTTATATATCGCATAGGAAACTTTTAGGATATCCTCAAAGTTTGAAATTCTTCAAAACCATATTTAACAACTAAAACCGATTTCCGATGTAAAAATGTTAAACTAAAGAATTAATTTATATTCTTTTTTTCTTTCTACATGTGACTAAAATATCATTGATATATGACTAAACTATCATGGACATGTGACTAAAATATCATTGACATGTGACTAAATATCATTGACATGTGACTAAAATATCATGGACATGTGACTAAAATATATGCGATGTCACCAGTGTTGTGAGCTAGATATTGAAACTAAAAAGTTAATTTTAATAATTCAACATTTCGCAAAATCGGTGGATGTTGAGGATACATTATTTACAGATATCCAAGATCACGTTTACCTTAATTATAAATATCCAAGGTCATGTTCACATTAATTACAGATATCCATGGTCAGGTTCACATTAATTACATATATCCAAGGTCAGGTTCATATTAATTACAATTATCCAAGGTCTGGTTCACTTTAATTACAGATATCCACGGTCAGGCTCACATTGATTACAAATATCCATGGTCAGGCTCACATTAATTACAGATATCAAAGGTCAGGTTCACATTAATTACAGATATCCAAGGTCAGGTTCACATTAATTACAGATATCCAAGGTCAGGTTCACATTGATTACAGATATCCACAGTCAGGTTCACATTAATTACAGATATCCAACGTCAGGTTCACATTAATTACAGATATCCAAGGTCAGGTTCACAGGTTTGATCCTTGTTTAATGTTGATTTCACTAGGATAGCCCCTTTGTCTCAGACACTAATGGCGAAAACAAATGATGCCATATTTTCTAAAAGTAATGTCTGAACATGGACAAAGCAAATTTTATCTAAGATTAAATAAGATTACTTGCATTCAATACGATGTGTGATCTTTTCTAGAAATTTCTTAGGAAAACTCCCAATCCAAACAAATCATTCTTTAAACTCCTGCAAATCATCCAATAAATTCCCATCAGGATTTTCGTTCCAAACTCTCACTGCAACCAGTCGTTATCGATAGCTCTTCATCCCACCATTTCCTATCGCTAAATCCCATAATCCTTGTAATAAATCCCATCCCACAATCCTTATAATAAATCCATCCCACAATCTTTATAATAAATCCCATCCCACAATCCTTGTAATATATCCAATCCCACAATCCTTATAATAAATCCCATCCCACAATCCTTATAATAAATCCCATCCCACAATCCTTATAATAAATCCCATCCTTATAATAAGTTCCATCCCACAATCCTTATCATAAATGCCATCCCACAATCCTTATAATAAATCCCATCCCACAATCCTTATAATAAATCCCATCCCACAATCCTTATAATAAATCCCATCCCACAATCCTTATAATAAATCCCATCCCACAATCCTTATAATAAATTCCATCCTTATAATAAGTTCCATCCCACAATCCTTATAATAAATTCCATCCCACAATCCTTATAATAAATCCCATCCCACAATCCTTATAATAAATGCTATCCTTATAATAAATCCCATCCCACAATCCTTATCATAAATGCCATCCCACAATCCTTATAATAAATCCCATCCCACAATCCTTATAATAAATTTTCATAACACCTGTCGTTCCTAACTTCCCGCCCCACCATTTGTTCTCCAATATCCATTACACTAATCGTTCCTAACTTGTAGTCCCACCAGCAGTTTCTAAAATGATAACTATCCATCACACATGTCATTCCTAACTCCCCATCTCATCAGTTATGTTTGCTAGATTCCATCACACATGTCGTTCCTAACTCCCCATCTCATCAGTTAGGTTTGCTAGATCCCATCACACATGTCGTTCCTAACTCCCCATCTCATCAGTTAGGTTTGCTAGATCCCATCACACATGTCGTTCCTAACTCCCCATCTCATCAGTTAGGTTTGCTAGATTCCATCACACATGTCGTTCCTAACTCCCCATCTCATCAGTTAGGTTTGCTAGATCCCATCACACATGTCGTTCCTAACTCCCCATCTCATCAGTTAGGTTTGCTAGATCCCATCACACATGTCGTTCCTAACTTCCCATCTCATCAGTTAGGTTTGCTAGATTCCATCACACATGTCGTTCCTAACTCCCCATCTCATCAGTTAGGTTTGCTAGATCCCATCACACATGTCGTCTTTGAAATAACTCTACATCACATAAGCCGTCACTTTTGTGATAACTCTACATGATATCAGTCGTTTATGTAATAACTCCCCATCACACCAGCATGCCATTTTTTTAATATCACCTCTTCTCACCAATTATTTTTGTATTAACTCCCAATTCCACCAGTCGTTCTTCTAATACACAACTTCAATGAGTATAGTACAAAATATGTCTTCTGGGCACTACAATTTAACATTACCAGATTAGCACAAGAAGATAGTGCACTCCATTAGTTGAAATCTTAGTGCATTTAATGCAATGTTTCTTCTGGATAATGTTCGAACCCTCTACACATCTATAGACGTTATACTTAGTTGATGGTTCCCATGGAGAAAAGACGGCGTAATCTATACAAGTCATAGCGACAGATGTATTCCCCATAGTCTTTCAATGCCAATACGTTATATAGATTGTTGTTTAAAATGAGACACAGACACGCTGGAACCAGCACTCTAGAATGTGTCTTCATTGGATTAGGAACACACACACACACACACGCACACACATATATATATATATATATATATATATATATATATATATATATATATATATATATATATATATATATATATATATATATATATGTATATTTATATTGTTACGGCTATTGGATTTAATTTATTTATTTTTTAATTGTTAAATCCAAATTTATCATTTAGGGTTTAAAGAAGTAGATAAATATTTCATTCTTTTTGAAAAAGTTGCAGAAAATTTAAAGTGGCCAAGAGAGAATTGGACTCAGTTACTACAATGTGTAATTACTGGTAAGTCTAGTGAGATTTACACCTCACTGTCTGTTCAGCAAAATGGTGATTATGACGTAGTTAAAGAATGCATTTTAAGAGGTTACTTGTTAGTTCCTGAAGCTTATAGGCAAAAATTTAGAAATTACAGAAAAGAAGCTGGACAAACTCATGTCGAATTTGCTAGACAAAAAAAGCAGTTGTTTGATAGATGGTGTTTAGCCAAGAAAGTCGAGCAAGATTATCAAAATCTCAAGCAAATTATATTAATTGAAGAGTTCAAAAACTGTGTCCATAGTGATGTTAAAACTTATCTTGAGGAGCATCAGATTGAAACCTTGGAAAATGCTGCTCGAGCTGCTGACGAATATTCTTTGACACATGAAGTTCCTTTTGTTAACAAGACTCAACAATTTTCTGGCAGAAAAGAATTTCCGGCTAATTCAAGCCCTTCTAAAACTCAAACTAACACAACTTCCAAAAATCAGACTTCAGAGAAGTTTGATTCTAGATCCTTGTCTCTTCCGATGTGTAACTTTTGCAAGAAAAAAGGACACGTTATTTCTGATTGCTACAAATTGAAAAATAGTCATCAGAATCAAGATAGACCTGTTCCAAATGCTCTTATTTCCAAGAGGTTAAGGTCACAGTCATATATTGAAAGCAATACAGTTGTTGGGTCTAATAAATCCCAGTCTGATTTTGATATGGAGAATTATGAACCATTCATATCGAAGGGTTCTATATCACTCTTGGGTGATTCAGCCAATCCCACCCCTATTAAAATTTTAAGGGACAAAGGAGCTTCTGAGAGTCTTTTATTATCAGGTACTTTGCCTTTTTCTGAGAAGTCTTCTTCTAATGAAAGTGTTCTTATTCAGGGAGTAGAGTGCGGCGTTGTTAATGTTCCTCTCCATTGTGTAAATTTGTCATCAGACTTAGTATCAGGACCTGTGACAATCGGAACGGTCTCGGTTTTACCTGTTGATGGAATAGATTTATTGCTAGGCAACGACTTAGCTGGAGACAAGGTTGTGGTTAATCCACTTGTAACTGACAAGCCTAATTTGGATCAGAAAGTTGATCCAATTGAAAAAGAAATTCCTTGATATACTTCAAGCTTGTACGGTTACTAGAGCTATGGTAAAGAAAGCTCTTGAGAATGAAGTTGAAAAAGGCAGTATTCCCTTATCTGACACCTGCGTGGGTCAGGTTTATGATGTTATAGAAGCCAGCATTCCTTCAACTGACGCTTGTAAAGGTCAGGTTTTTGATGAGGTCACTTTTACTCTTGGCTTAGATCAATCAGAAGGTATTGATCATAGTGATCCTCTTTTGACAACTCATTCTCTTTATTCTAATCAGGGTGATGATTTTGAGAGTGATGTTACAGAAGGCAGCATTCCTTCAACTGGCGCTTGTATAGGTCAGGTTTTTGATGAGATCACTTTTACTCATGGTTTAGATCAATCAGAAGGTATTGATCATAGTGATCCTCTTTTAATAACTCATTCTCTTAATCAGGGTGATAAACGACAGTCACTTGTCGTCGAACAGGAAAAAGATCCTGAGATCTCCTGTTTGTTTTAAAGGGTCATAAATGAGACTGAAGGTACTGAAGTTCCTGTCTGTTATTTCATTAAAAATGGAATTCTTATGAGAAAATGGAGACCTTCCGAGGTACCTGTTGGTGATGAGTGGTCAGTGAACTATCAAATTGTAGTTCCAAAACCTTACAGACAGGAAATATTTAATTTGGCCCATGAAACTCTTTTGGCTGGTCATTTAGGGATTAATAAAATGTATCACAAGATCTTGACTCACTTCTATTGGCCAAAAATCAAAAGTGATGTTGCCAAATACTGTAGGTCTTGTCATACTTGTCAAATGGTAGGAAAACCCAATCAGAAGATACCTAGGGCTCATCTGCAACCTATTCCTGCCTTTGACGAATCATTTGGTAGAATTATGGCAGATATTGTAGATCCCTTACCTAAGACCAAGTCAAGTAATCAATTAAAGTTAAAAATGAAACTATGGTTTGAAAGAACTAAAAGAGAGAGAACTTTTGAGTCTGATAATGGAGTTGTGTTACTCTTGTTCATTCTTCTTACTTTTCTTCAAATTAGATATTACGGCCCTTACAAAGTTAAGAAGAAAATGAATTAGTTAAATTATAGTATTAGTGCTCCTGGGATCTAAATTAATTATAGGAGTACCAGTATATTGAAAGAAATAGCCATGTTAAATATGTAATTAATTTAGTTGTGCCTGTCCCACTTAGTGAAGAAATATCGTCGGATTCTACTGACATTGGAGCGACGAATTGTTGGAATTCAGAAATTATAAACAAATCTAGACCAGAAACTTTCACAGTTGCAAGTGCAAGAAAGAAATGAACTGAAAGTTATTATTATATGAGCACTTATGTCTAGATATTCTTACAAGGACAAACAAAATTTTCATGACGTTGAAATTGAAAATTCCAAACAGCATCTATGCTGGACGAGTCCACTCAAACAGGAATACATGGAAAAGGAAATTCAATATTTGCTGGAGAATGATTTTATCAAGCCCAGTAAAAGTGATTGGAGTTCACCATGCATACTTGTTTCAAAACCAGATAAAACTTTCCGTATGTGCACTGATTAAAGGAAGGTGAACAGAGTGACAAAAACAGATTCATTCCCATTACCAAGAATTGACAATTGTATTGATAAAATTGGGAATGCCAAGTATGTCACCAAAATTTGACCTTCTGAAAGGATTTTGGCAGATTCCACTACGGAGAGAGCAAGGAAAACTTAATATTGTGACTCCAAAAAGGACTCTACCAATATAAAGAAAGTCCATTTCAACGTCTTATAAAAATGATCATCTCTAGTAGAAAATTGTGACGTCATCATCTACAACGACACCTGGAAAGAACATCTAGCAACAATTCGATAATTCTTTAACAGACTCACTAATGTATGTTTGACAATTAATTTGTCTAAAAGTGAGTTCTGCTGTGCTTGTGTGCTTTTCCTAAGACATTTTGTGGGACATGGACAAAGTTAAAAATTTGAGGCTATTTCTTGATAATATAATTGTAGACACTCTTTCCCGTGTATAATTCATTATATTGTGTAATTTGTACTAGTTCTTTTAATCTCAGATGTAAATTGGTTTGTGATAAAAAGAAAGTTTATCATATAAACCTTTCTTTTTATTTTATGGGGGAAGGTGTTACGGCTATTGGATTTATTTAATTTATTTTTTAATTGTTAAATTCAAATTTATCATTTAGGGTTTAATATCCATTAATTGAGAAATTGTTCTAGAAAGTTCAGCTTAACCACTTTAACTGTAAATAGGCTGACTTAGATTGTAAACAAGTTTTGACCTTGGCTTGTTTGACCTAAATCCTGACCTTGCTTTAGACATTGTCAACAAGCCTCTAAAACTATTGGTCAATTTCAAGGACATTATTTATTTTTTATTCTTGAGGGTGGGAAGTGAATGATTTTCTTCTAGAATATTCCATTATTACGTGACTTGGAGAAGGTAGCTTCTTTCTGTGACCTTCCAGAATCACATGATTCCTCTTGTTTACGAGGGAATTACATATATATATATATATATAGCTGTGTTTTGGAGGCTAACTTTAGTAGAATTTAGGGCTTAAAGATATTAGTTGTGTGTATTTCATGTTTGAGTGTTAAATTTTATTATTTTATTCTGGACTTTGTGTCAATTCGTTGGAAAAGAAGAATTATTCTATTTATCTGGAAAAGGACATATGTTTTATAACTTCATCTGGATGATATTAAATCGATAACTGCATCACGTGACATTGTCAGCCATTTAGGATTACATCGACAAGATTCGAACCTGGAACTATTAGAGCATTTATTTATCAGGACTTGAAATTCCATTAGTAGATTATTTTGTGAATTCTATATTTGCTGGACTTGGCTCTCTAAAACCGTAAGTTTATTTATTTTATGAAAATAACTGTACTTAATAAATTCATTGTTAAAGTTATACAAGCTTGTTAGTTTTCACTCTTTCTGTGTTGCTGCTTATTCGAGCCTAAGCACGTAACATAGAAATGTGGGGCTCGTCCGGGATTGAGATTTGAGATAAATTTGAATTTAAATTTGAATTTCCCCTAGTTTTTGAAAATTTTAAATCTTTAGTGAGACTGACACGCTTGTATCAAAATGACATCTAAGGTAGAAATATTTCTTTCTAATCCTACCCAGGAGCAATTAGATCTTTTCAAAAAAGACGAGTTGGTTCAACTTGCCAGGAAATACGATCTTTCTGAAGTCAAGGCTTCTTTAACGAAACAAGATATCAAAAAGATTTTGGTCCAGTATTTGGTAGAACAGGATCTTTTGGAACAAAGTGCATTGATTCCAGTCAGTAAGTCTGCATCAGACTCTGACATTAAACTAAAGGAATTAGAATTAAATTCCAGATGGAATTAGAGTTAAAGAAGCTGGAGTTTCGGGAGAGGGAGAAAGAGAAACAAATTGAATTACAAAAAGAGAAAATGCGAATTGAGAGAGAGGAGAAAGAGAAACAAATTGAATTACAAAAAGAGCAGATGCAGATTGATAGAGAGAGAGAGAGGAGAGAGAGAATTAGAGTTGAAGAAGCTGGAATTTCAGGAAAGGGAGAAGTAAAAACAATTACAATATGAAATTAGAATGAAAGAAATGGAACTGGCAAGTGAGAATCATCATCATACTTCAAATCAAAATTTTGATTTAGCAAGGAATATTAGATTAGTGCCCCCTTTCAAAGAAAAAGAAGTAGATAAATATTTCATTCTTTTTGAAAAAGTTGCAGAAAATTTAAAGTGGCCAAGAGAGAATTGGACTCAGTTACTACAATGTGTAATTACTGGTAAGTCTAGTGAGATTTACACCTCACTGTCTGTTCAGCAAAGTGGTGATTATGACGTAGTTAAAGAATGCATTTTAAGAGGTTACTTGTTAGTTCCTGAAGCTTATAGGCAAAAATTTAGAAATTACAGAAAAGAAGCTGGACAAACTCATGTCGAATTTGCTAGACAAAAAGAGCAGTTGTTTGATAGATGGTGTTTAGCCAAGAAAGTCGAGCAAGATTATCAAAATCTCAAGCAAATTATATTAATTGAAGAGTTCAAAAACTGTGTCCATAGTGATGTTAAAACTTATCTTGAGGAGCATCAGATTGAAACCTTGGAAAATGCTGCTCGAGCTGCTGACGAATATTCTTTGACACATAAAGTTCCTTTTGTTAACAAGACTTCTACTCAACAATTTTCTGGCAGAAAAGAATTTCCGCCTAATTCAAGCCCTTCTAAAACTCAAACTAACACAACTTTCAAAAATCGGACTTCAGAGAAGTTTGATTCTAGATCCTTGTCTCTTCCGACGTGTAACTTTTGCAAGAAAAAAGGACACGTTATTTCTGATTGCTACAAATTGAAAAATAGTCATCAGAATCAAGATAGACCTGTTCCAAATGCTCTTATTTCCAAGAGGTTAAGGTCACAGTCATATATTGAAAGCAATACAGTTTTTGGGTCTAAAAAATCCCAGTCTGATTTTGATATGGAGAATTATGAACCATTCATATCGAAGGGTTCTATATCACTCTTGGGTGATTCAGCCAATCCCACCCCTATTAAAATTTAAAGGGACAAAATAGCTTCTGAGAGTCTTTTATTATCAGGTACTTTGCCTTTTTCTGAGAAGTCTTCTTCTAATGAAAGTGTTCTTATTCAGGGAGTAGAGTGCGGCGTTGTTAATGTTCCTCTCCATTGTGTAAATTTGTCATCAGACTTAGTATCTGGACCTGTGACAATCGGAACGGTCTCGGTTTTACCTGTTGATGGAATAGATTTATTGCTAGGCAACGACTTAACTGGAGACAAGGTTGTGGTTAATCCACTTGTAACTGACAAGCCTAATTTGGATCAGAAAGTTGATCCAATTGAAAAAGAAATCTCTGATATACTTCAAGCTTGTACGGTTACTAGAGCTATGGTAAAGAAAGCTCTTGAGAATGAAGTTGAAAAAGGCAGTATTCCCTTATCTGACACCTGCGTGGGTCAGGTTTATGATGTTATAAAAGCCAGCATTCCTTCAACTGACGCTTGTAAAGGTCAGGTTTTTTATGAGGTCACTTTTATTCTTGGTTTAGATCAATCAGAAGGTATTGATCCTAGTGATCCTCTTTTGACAACTCATTCTCTTTATTCTAATCAGGGTGATGATTTTGAGAGTGATGTTACAGAAGGCAGCATTCCTTCAACTGGCGCTTGTATAGGTCAGGTTTTTGATGAGATCACTTTTACTCATGGTTTAGATCAATCAGAAGGTATTGATCATAGTGATCCTCTTTTAATAACTCATTCTCTTAATCAGGGTGATAAACGACAGTCACTTGTCGTCGAACAGGAAAAAGATCCTGAGATCTCCTGTTTGTTTTAAAGGGTCATAAATGAGACTGAAGGTACTGAAGTTCCTGTCTGTTATTTCATTAAAAATGGAATTCTTATGAGAAAATGGAGACCTTCCGAGGTACCTGTTGGTGATGAGTGGTCAGTGAACTATCAAATTGTAGTTCCAAAACCTTACAGACAGGAAATACTTAATTTGGCCCATGAAACTCTTTTGGCTGGTCATTTAGGGATTAATAAAATGTATCACAAGATCTTGACTCACTTCTATTGGCCAAAAATCAAAAGTGATGTTGCCAAATACTGTAGGTCTTGTCATACTTGTCAAATGGTAGGAAAACCCAATCAGAAGATACCTAGGGCTCATCTGCAACCTATTCCTGCCTTTGACGAATCATTTGGTAGAATTATGGCAGATATTGTAGATCCCTTACCTAAGACCAAGTCAAGTAATCAATTAAAGTTAAAAATGAAACTATGGTTTGAAAGGACTAAAAGAGAGAGAACTTTTGAGTCTGATAATGGAGTTGTGTTACTCTTGTTCATTCTTCTTACTTTTCTTCAAATTAGATATTACGGCCCTTACAAAGTTAAGAAGAAAATGAATTAGTTAAATTATAGTATTAGTGCTCCTGGGATCTAAATTAATTATAGGAGTACCAGTATATTGAAAGAAATAGCCATGTTAAATATGTAATTAATTTAGTTGTGCCTGTCCCACTTAGTGAAGAAATATCGTCGGATTCTACTGACATTGGAGCGACGAATTGTTGGAATTCAGAAATTATAAACAAATCTAGACCAGAAACTTTCACAGTTGCAAGTGCAAGAAAGAAATGAACTGAAAGTTATTATTATATGAGCACTTATGTCTAGATATTCTTACAAGGACAAACAAAATTTTCATGACGTTGAAATTGAAAATTCCAAACAGCATCTATGCTGGACGAGTCCACTCAAACAGGAATACATGGAAAAGGAAATTCAATATTTGCTGGAGAATGATTTTATCAAGCCCAGTAAAAGTGATTGGAGTTCACCATGCATACTTGTTTCAAAACCAGATAAAACTTTCCGTATGTGCACTGATTAAAGGAAGGTGAACAGAGTGACAAAAACAGATTCATTCCCATTACCAAGAATTGACAATTGTATTGATAAAATTGGGAATGCCAAGTATGTCACCAAAATTTGACTTTCTGAAAGGATTTTGGCAGATTCCACTACGGAGAGAGCAAGGAAAACTTAATCTTGTGACTCCAAAAAGGACTCTACCAATATAAAGAAAGTCCATTTCAACGTCTCATAAAAATGATCATCTCTAGTAGAAAATTGTGACGTCATCATCTACAACGACACCTGGAAAGAACATCTAGCAACAATTCGATAATTCTTTAACAGACTCACTAATGTATGTTTGACAATTAATTTGTCTAAAAGTGAGTTCTGCTGTGCTTGTGTGCTTTTCCTAAGACATTTTGTGGGACATGGACAAAGTTAAAAATTTGAGGCTATTTCTTGATAATATAATTGTAGACACTCTTTCCCGTGTATAATTCATTATATTGTGTAATTTGTACTAGTTCTTTTAATCTCAGATGTAAATTGGTTTGTGATAAAAAGAAAGTTTATCATATAAACCTTTCTTTTTATTTTATGGGGGAAGGTGTTACGGCTATTGGATTTATTTAATTTATTTTTTAATTGTTAAATTCAAATTTATCATTTAGGGTTTAATATCCATTAATTGAGAAATTGTTCTAGAAAGTTCAGCTTAACCACTTTAACTGTAAATAGGCTGACTTAGATTGTAAACAAGTTTTGACCTTGGCTTGTTTGACCTAAATCCTGACCTTGCTTTAGACATTGTCAACAAGCCTCTAAAACTATTGGTCAATTTCAAGGACATTATTTATTTTTTATTCTTGAGGGTGGGAAGTGAATGATTTTCTTCTAGAATATTCCATTATTACGTGACTTGGAGAAGGTAGCTTCTTTCTGTGACCTTCCAGAATCACATGATTCCTCTTGTTTACGAGGGAATTACATATATATATATATATATATATATATATATATAGCTGTGTTTTGGAGGCTAACTTTAGTAGAATTTTGGGCTTAAAGATATTAGTTGTGTGTATTTCATGTTTGAGTGTTAAATTTTATTATTTTATTCTGGACTTTGTGTCAATTCGTTGGAAAAGAAGAATTATTCTATTTATCTGGAAAAGGACATATGTTTTATAACTTCATCTGGATGATATTAAATCGATAACTGCATCACGTGACATTGTCAGCCATTTAGGATTACATCGACAAGATTCGAACCTGGAACTATTAGAGCATTTATTTATCAGGACTTGAAATTCCATTAGTGGATTATTTTGTGAATTCTATATTTGCTGGACTTGGCTCTCTAAAACCGTAAGTTTATTTATTTTATGAAAATAACTGTACTTAATAAATTCATTGTTAAAGTTATACAAGCTTGTTAGTTTTCACTCTTTCTGTGTTGCTGCTTATTCGAGCCTAAGCACGTAACATAGAAATGTGGGGCTCGTCCGGGATTGAGATTTGAGATAAATTTGAATTTAAATTTGAATTTCCCCTAGTTTTTGAAAATTTTAAATCTTTAGTGAGACTGACACGCTTGTATCAAAATGACATCTAAGGTAGAAATATTTCTTTCTAATCCTACCCAGGAGCAATTAGATCTTTTCAAAAAAGACGAGTTGGTTCAACTTGCCAGGAAATACGATCTTTCTGAAGTCAAGGCTTCTTTAACGAAACAAGATATCAAAAAGATTTTGGTCCAGTATTTGGTAGAACAGGATCTTTTGGAACAAAGTGCATTGATTCCAGTCAGTAAGTCTGCATCAGACTCTGACATTAAACTAAAGGAATTAGAATTAAATTCCAGATGGAATTAGAGTTAAAGAAGCTGGAGTTTCGGGAGAGGGAGAAAGAGAAACAAATTGAATTACAAAAAGAGAAAATGCGAATTGAGAGAGAGGAGAAAGAGAAACAAATTGAATTACAAAAAGAGCAGATGCAGATTGATAGAGAGAGAGAGAGGAGAGAGAGAATTAGAGTTGAAGAAGCTGGAATTTCAGGAAAGGGAGAAGTAAAAACAATTACAATATGAAATTAGAATGAAAGAAATGGAACTGGCAAGTGAGAATCATCATCATACTTCAAATCAAAATTTTGATTTAGCAAGGAATATTAGATTAGTGCCCCCTTTCAAAGAAAAAGAAGTAGATAAATATTTCATTCTTTTTGAAAAAGTTGCAGAAAATTTAAAGTGGCCAAGAGAGAATTGGACTCAGTTACTACAATGTGTAATTACTGGTAAGTCTAGTGAGATTTACACCTCACTGTCTGTTCAGCAAAGTGGTGATTATGACGTAGTTAAAGAATGCATTTTAAGAGGTTACTTGTTAGTTCCTGAAGCTTATAGGCAAAAATTTAGAAATTACAGAAAAGAAGCTGGACAAACTCATGTCGAATTTGCTAGACAAAAAGAGCAGTTGTTTGATAGATGGTGTTTAGCCAAGAAAGTCGAGCAAGATTATCAAAATCTCAAGCAAATTATATTAATTGAAGAGTTCAAAAACTGTGTCCATAGTGATGTTAAAACTTATCTTGAGGAGCATCAGATTGAAACCTTGGAAAATGCTGCTCGAGCTGCTGACGAATATTCTTTGACACATAAAGTTCCTTTTGTTAACAAGACTTCTACTCAACAATTTTCTGGCAGAAAAGAATTTCCGCCTAATTCAAGCCCTTCTAAAACTCAAACTAACACAACTTTCAAAAATCGGACTTCAGAGAAGTTTGATTCTAGATCCTTGTCTCTTCCGACGTGTAACTTTTGCAAGAAAAAAGGACACGTTATTTCTGATTGCTACAAATTGAAAAATAGTCATCAGAATCAAGATAGACCTGTTCCAAATGCTCTTATTTCCAAGAGGTTAAGGTCACAGTCATATATTGAAAGCAATACAGTTTTTGGGTCTAAAAAATCCCAGTCTGATTTTGATATGGAGAATTATGAACCATTCATATCGAAGGGTTCTATATCACTCTTGGGTGATTCAGCCAATCCCACCCCTATTAAAATTTAAAGGGACAAAATAGCTTCTGAGAGTCTTTTATTATCAGGTACTTTGCCTTTTTCTGAGAAGTCTTCTTCTAATGAAAGTGTTCTTATTCAGGGAGTAGAGTGCGGCGTTGTTAATGTTCCTCTCCATTGTGTAAATTTGTCATCAGACTTAGTATCTGGACCTGTGACAATCGGAACGGTCTCGGTTTTACCTGTTGATGGAATAGATTTATTGCTAGGCAACGACTTAACTGGAGACAAGGTTGTGGTTAATCCACTTGTAACTGACAAGCCTAATTTGGATCAGAAAGTTGATCCAATTGAAAAAGAAATCTCTGATATACTTCAAGCTTGTACGGTTACTAGAGCTATGGTAAAGAAAGCTCTTGAGAATGAAGTTGAAAAAGGCAGTATTCCCTTATCTGACACCTGCGTGGGTCAGGTTTATGATGTTATAAAAGCCAGCATTCCTTCAACTGACGCTTGTAAAGGTCAGGTTTTTTATGAGGTCACTTTTATTCTTGGTTTAGATCAATCAGAAGGTATTGATCCTAGTGATCCTCTTTTGACAACTCATTCTCTTTATTCTAATCAGGGTGATGATTTTGAGAGTGATGTTACAGAAGGCAGCATTCCTTCAACTGGCGCTTGTATAGGTCAGGTTTTTGATGAGATCACTTTTACTCATGGTTTAGATCAATCAGAAGGTATTGATCATAGTGATCCTCTTTTAATAACTCATTCTCTTAATCAGGGTGATAAACGACAGTCACTTGTCGTCGAACAGGAAAAAGATCCTGAGATCTCCTGTTTGTTTTAAAGGGTCATAAATGAGACTGAAGGTACTGAAGTTCCTGTCTGTTATTTCATTAAAAATGGAATTCTTATGAGAAAATGGAGACCTTCCGAGGTACCTGTTGGTGATGAGTGGTCAGTGAACTATCAAATTGTAGTTCCAAAACCTTACAGACAGGAAATACTTAATTTGGCCCATGAAACTCTTTTGGCTGGTCATTTAGGGATTAATAAAATGTATCACAAGATCTTGACTCACTTCTATTGGCCAAAAATCAAAAGTGATGTTGCCAAATACTGTAGGTCTTGTCATACTTGTCAAATGGTAGGAAAACCCAATCAGAAGATACCTAGGGCTCATCTGCAACCTATTCCTGCCTTTGACGAATCATTTGGTAGAATTATGGCAGATATTGTAGATCCCTTACCTAAGACCAAGTCAAGTAATCAATTAAAGTTAAAAATGAAACTATGGTTTGAAAGGACTAAAAGAGAGAGAACTTTTGAGTCTGATAATGGAGTTGTGTTACTCTTGTTCATTCTTCTTACTTTTCTTCAAATTAGATATTACGGCCCTTACAAAGTTAAGAAGAAAATGAATTAGTTAAATTATAGTATTAGTGCTCCTGGGATCTAAATTAATTATAGGAGTACCAGTATATTGAAAGAAATAGCCATGTTAAATATGTAATTAATTTAGTTGTGCCTGTCCCACTTAGTGAAGAAATATCGTCGGATTCTACTGACATTGGAGCGACGAATTGTTGGAATTCAGAAATTATAAACAAATCTAGACCAGAAACTTTCACAGTTGCAAGTGCAAGAAAGAAATGAACTGAAAGTTATTATTATATGAGCACTTATGTCTAGATATTCTTACAAGGACAAACAAAATTTTCATGACGTTGAAATTGAAAATTCCAAACAGCATCTATGCTGGACGAGTCCACTCAAACAGGAATACATGGAAAAGGAAATTCAATATTTGCTGGAGAATGATTTTATCAAGCCCAGTAAAAGTGATTGGAGTTCACCATGCATACTTGTTTCAAAACCAGATAAAACTTTCCGTATGTGCACTGATTAAAGGAAGGTGAACAGAGTGACAAAAACAGATTCATTCCCATTACCAAGAATTGACAATTGTATTGATAAAATTGGGAATGCCAAGTATGTCACCAAAATTTGACTTTCTGAAAGGATTTTGGCAGATTCCACTACGGAGAGAGCAAGGAAAACTTAATCTTGTGACTCCAAAAAGGACTCTACCAATATAAAGAAAGTCCATTTCAACGTCTCATAAAAATGATCATCTCTAGTAGAAAATTGTGACGTCATCATCTACAACGACACCTGGAAAGAACATCTAGCAACAATTCGATAATTCTTTAACAGACTCACTAATGTATGTTTGACAATTAATTTGTCTAAAAGTGAGTTCTGCTGTGCTTGTGTGCTTTTCCTAAGACATTTTGTGGGACATGGACAAAGTTAAAAATTTGAGGCTATTTCTTGATAATATAATTGTAGACACTCTTTCCCGTGTATAATTCATTATATTGTGTAATTTGTACTAGTTCTTTTAATCTCAGATGTAAATTGGTTTGTGATAAAAAGAAAGTTTATCATATAAACCTTTCTTTTTATTTTATGGGGGAAGGTGTTACGGCTATTGGATTTATTTAATTTATTTTTTAATTGTTAAATTCAAATTTATCATTTAGGGTTTAATATCCATTAATTGAGAAATTGTTCTAGAAAGTTCAGCTTAACCACTTTAACTGTAAATAGGCTGACTTAGATTGTAAACAAGTTTTGACCTTGGCTTGTTTGACCTAAATCCTGACCTTGCTTTAGACATTGTCAACAAGCCTCTAAAACTATTGGTCAATTTCAAGGACATTATTTATTTTTTATTCTTGAGGGTGGGAAGTGAATGATTTTCTTCTAGAATATTCCATTATTACGTGACTTGGAGAAGGTAGCTTCTTTCTGTGACCTTCCAGAATCACATGATTCCTCTTGTTTACGAGGGAATTACATATATATATATATATATATATATATATATATATAGCTGTGTTTTGGAGGCTAACTTTAGTAGAATTTTGGGCTTAAAGATATTAGTTGTGTGTATTTCATGTTTGAGTGTTAAATTTTATTATTTTATTCTGGACTTTGTGTCAATTCGTTGGAAAAGAAGAATTATTCTATTTATCTGGAAAAGGACATATGTTTTATAACTTCATCTGGATGATATTAAATCGATAACTGCATCACGTGACATTGTCAGCCATTTAGGATTACATCGACAAGATTCGAACCTGGAACTATTAGAGCATTTATTTATCAGGACTTGAAATTCCATTAGTGGATTATTTTGTGAATTCTATATTTGCTGGACTTGGCTCTCTAAAACCGTAAGTTTATTTATTTTATGAAAATAACTGTACTTAATAAATTCATTGTTAAAGTTATACAAGCTTGTTAGTTTTCACTCTTTCTGTGTTGCTGCTTATTCGAGCCTAAGCACGTAACATAGAAATGTGGGGCTCGTCCGGGATTGAGATTTGAGATAAATTTGAATTTAAATTTGAATTTCCCCTAGTTTTTGAAAATTTTAAATCTTTAGTGAGACTGACACGCTTGTATCAAAATGACATCTAAGGTAGAAATATTTCTTTCTAATCCTACCCAGGAGCAATTAGATCTTTTCAAAAAAGACGAGTTGGTTCAACTTGCCAGGAAATACGATCTTTCTGAAGTCAAGGCTTCTTTAACGAAACAAGATATCAAAAAGATTTTGGTCCAGTATTTGGTAGAACAGGATCTTTTGGAACAAAGTGCATTGATTCCAGTCAGTAAGTCTGCATCAGACTCTGACATTAAACTAAAGGAATTAGAATTAAATTCCAGATGGAATTAGAGTTAAAGAAGCTGGAGTTTCGGGAGAGGGAGAAAGAGAAACAAATTGAATTACAAAAAGAGAAAATGCGAATTGAGAGAGAGGAGAAAGAGAAACAAATTGAATTACAAAAAGAGCAGATGCAGATTGATAGAGAGAGAGAGAGGAGAGAGAGAATTAGAGTTGAAGAAGCTGGAATTTCAGGAAAGGGAGAAGTAAAAACAATTACAATATGAAATTAGAATGAAAGAAATGGAACTGGCAAGTGAGAATCATCATCATACTTCAAATCAAAATTTTGATTTAGCAAGGAATATTAGATTAGTGCCCCCTTTCAAAGAAAAAGAAGTAGATAAATATTTCATTCTTTTTGAAAAAGTTGCAGAAAATTTAAAGTGGCCAAGAGAGAATTGGACTCAGTTACTACAATGTGTAATTACTGGTAAGTCTAGTGAGATTTACACCTCACTGTCTGTTCAGCAAAGTGGTGATTATGACGTAGTTAAAGAATGCATTTTAAGAGGTTACTTGTTAGTTCCTGAAGCTTATAGGCAAAAATTTAGAAATTACAGAAAAGAAGCTGGACAAACTCATGTCGAATTTGCTAGACAAAAAGAGCAGTTGTTTGATAGATGGTGTTTAGCCAAGAAAGTCGAGCAAGATTATCAAAATCTCAAGCAAATTATATTAATTGAAGAGTTCAAAAACTGTGTCCATAGTGATGTTAAAACTTATCTTGAGGAGCATCAGATTGAAACCTTGGAAAATGCTGCTCGAGCTGCTGACGAATATTCTTTGACACATAAAGTTCCTTTTGTTAACAAGACTTCTACTCAACAATTTTCTGGCAGAAAAGAATTTCCGCCTAATTCAAGCCCTTCTAAAACTCAAACTAACAACTTTCAAAAATCGGACTTCAGAGAAGTTTGATTCTAGATCCTTGTCTCTTCCGACGTGTAACTTTTGCAAGAAAAAAGGACACGTTATTTCTGATTGCTACAAATTGAAAAATAGTCATCAGAATCAAGATAGACCTGTTCCAAATGCTCTTATTTCCAAGAGGTTAAGGTCACAGTCATATATTGAAAGCAATACAGTTTTTGGGTCTAAAAAATCCCAGTCTGATTTTGATATGGAGAATTATGAACCATTCATATCGAAGGGTTCTATATCACTCTTGGGTGATTCAGCCAATCCCACCCCTATTAAAATTTAAAGGGACAAAATAGCTTCTGAGAGTCTTTTATTATCAGGTACTTTGCCTTTTTCTGAGAAGTCTTCTTCTAATGAAAGTGTTCTTATTCAGGGAGTAGAGTGCGGCGTTGTTAATGTTCCTCTCCATTGTGTAAATTTGTCATCAGACTTAGTATCTGGACCTGTGACAATCGGAACGGTCTCGGTTTTACCTGTTGATGGAATAGATTTATTGCTAGGCAACGACTTAACTGGAGACAAGGTTGTGGTTAATCCACTTGTAACTGACAAGCCTAATTTGGATCAGAAAGTTGATCCAATTGAAAAAGAAATCTCTGATATACTTCAAGCTTGTACGGTTACTAGAGCTATGGTAAAGAAAGCTCTTGAGAATGAAGTTGAAAAAGGCAGTATTCCCTTATCTGACACCTGCGTGGGTCAGGTTTATGATGTTATAAAAGCCAGCATTCCTTCAACTGACGCTTGTAAAGGTCAGGTTTTTGATGAGGTCACTTTTATTCTTGGTTTAGATCAATCAGAAGGTATTGATCCTAGTGATCCTCTTTTGACAACTCATTCTCTTTATTCTAATCAGGGTGATGATTTTGAGAGTGATGTTACAGAAGGCAGCATTCCTTCAACTGGCGCTTGTATAGGTCAGGTTTTTGATGAGATCACTTTTACTCATGGTTTAGATCAATCAGAAGGTATTGATCATAGTGATCCTCTTTTAATAACTCATTCTCTTAATCAGGGTGATAAACGACAGTCACTTGTCGTCGAACAGGAAAAAGATCCTGAGATCTCCTGTTTGTTTTAAAGGGTCATAAATGAGACTGAAGGTACTGAAGTTCCTGTCTGTTATTTCATTAAAAATGGAATTCTTATGAGAAAATGGAGACCTTCCGAGGTACCTGTTGGTGATGAGTGGTCAGTGAACTATCAAATTGTAGTTCCAAAACCTTACAGACAGGAAATACTTAATTTGGCCCATGAAACTCTTTTGGCTGGTCATTTAGGGATTAATAAAATGTATCACAAGATCTTGACTCACTTCTATTGGCCAAAAATCAAAAGTGATGTTGCCAAATACTGTAGGTCTTGTCATACTTGTCAAATGGTAGGAAAACCCAATCAGAAGATACATAGGGCTCATCTGCAACCTATTCCTGCCTTTGACGAATCATTTGGTAGAATTATGGCAGATATTGTAGATCCCTTACCTAAGACCAAGTCAAGTAATCAATTAAAGTTAAAAATGAAACTATGGTTTGAAAGGACTAAAAGAGAGAGAACTTTTGAGTCTGATAATGGAGTTGTGTTACTCTTGTTCATTCTTCTTACTTTTCTTCAAATTAGATATTACGGCCCTTACAAAGTTAAGAAGAAAATGAATTAGTTAAATTATAGTATTAGTGCTCCTGGGATCTAAATTAATTATAGGAGTACCAGTATATTGAAAGAAATAGCCATGTTAAATATGTAATTAATTTAGTTGTGCCTGTCCCACTTAGTGAAGAAATATCGTCGGATTCTACTGACATTGGAGCGACGAATTGTTGGAATTCAGAAATTATAAACAAATCTAGACCAGAAACTTTCACAGTTGCAAGTGCAAGAAAGAAATGAACTGAAAGTTATTATTATATGAGCACTTATGTCTAGATATTCTTACAAGGACAAACAAAATTTTCATGACGTTGAAATTGAAAATTCCAAACAGCATCTATGCTGGACGAGTCCACTCAAACAGGAATACATGGAAAAGGAAATTCAATATTTGCTGGAGAATGATTTTATCAAGCCCAGTAAAAGTGATTGGAGTTCACCATGCATACTTGTTTCAAAACCAGATAAAACTTTCCGTATGTGCACTGATTAAAGGAAGGTGAACAGAGTGACAAAAACAGATTCATTCCCATTACCAAGAATTGACAATTGTATTGATAAAATTGGGAATGCCAAGTATGTCACCAAAATTTGACTTTCTGAAAGGATTTTGGCAGATTCCACTACGGAGAGAGCAAGGAAAACTTAATCTTGTGACTCCAAAAAGGACTCTACCAATATAAAGAAAGTCCATTTCAACGTCTCATAAAAATGATCATCTCTAGTAGAAAATTGTGACGTCATCATCTACAACGACACCTGGAAAGAACATCTAGCAACAATTCGATAATTCTTTAACAGACTCACTAATGTATGTTTGACAATTAATTTGTCTAAAAGTGAGTTCTGCTGTGCTTGTGTGCTTTTCCTAAGACATTTTGTGGGACATGGACAAAGTTAAAAATTTGAGGCTATTTCTTGATAATATAATTGTAGACACTCTTTCCCGTGTATAATTCATTATATTGTGTAATTTGTACTAGTTCTTTTAATCTCAGATGTAAATTGGTTTGTGATAAAAAGAAAGTTTATCATATAAACCTTTCTTTTTATTTTATGGGGGAAGGTGTTACGGCTATTGGATTTATTTAATTTATTTTTTAATTGTTAAATTCAAATTTATCATTTAGGGTTTAATATCCATTAATTGAGAAATTGTTCTAGAAAGTTCAGCTTAACCACTTTAACTGTAAATAGGCTGACTTAGATTGTAAACAAGTTTTGACCTTGGCTTGTTTGACCTAAATCCTGACCTTGCTTTAGACATTGTCAACAAGCCTCTAAAACTATTGGTCAATTTCAAGGACATTATTTATTTTTTATTCTTGAGGGTGGGAAGTGAATGATTTTCTTCTAGAATATTCCATTATTACGTGACTTGGAGAAGGTAGCTTCTTTCTGTGACCTTCCAGAATCACATGATTCCTCTTGTTTACGAGGGAATTACATATATATATATATATATATATATATATATATATATATATATATATATATATATATATATATATATATATATATATATATATATATATATATATATATATATATATATATATATAGCTGTGTTTTGGAGGCTAACTTTAGTAGAATTTTGGGCTTAAAGATATTAGTTGTGTGTATTTCATGTTTGAGTGTTAAATTTTATTATTTTATTCTGGACTTTGTGTCAATTCGTTGGAAAAGAAGAATTATTCTATTTATCTGGAAAAGGACATATGTTTTATAACTTCATCTGGATGATATTAAATCGATAACTGCATCACGTGACATTGTCAGCCATTTAGGATTACATCGACAAGATTCGAACCTGGAACTATTAGAGCATTTATTTATCAGGACTTGAAATTCCATTAGTGGATTATTTTGTGAATTCTATATTTGCTGGACTTGGCTCTCTAAAACCGTAAGTTTATTTATTTTATGAAAATAACTGTACTTAATAAATTCATTGTTAAAGTTATACAAGCTTGTTAGTTTTCACTCTTTCTGTGTTGCTGCTTATTCGAGCCTAAGCACGTAACATAGAAATGTGGGGCTCGTCCGGGATTGAGATTTGAGATAAATTTGAATTTAAATTTGAATTTCCCCTAGTTTTTGAAAATTTTAAATCTTTAGTGAGACTGACACGCTTGTATCAAAATGACATCTAAGGTAGAAATATTTCTTTCTAATCCTACCCAGGAGCAATTAGATCTTTTCAAAAAAGACGAGTTGGTTCAACTTGCCAGGAAATACGATCTTTCTGAAGTCAAGGCTTCTTTAACGAAACAAGATATCAAAAAGATTTTGGTCCAGTATTTGGTAGAACAGGATCTTTTGGAACAAAGTGCATTGATTCCAGTCAGTAAGTCTGCATCAGACTCTGACATTAAACTAAAGGAATTAGAATTAAATTCCAGATGGAATTAGAGTTAAAGAAGCTGGAGTTTCGGGAGAGGGAGAAAGAGAAACAAATTGAATTACAAAAAGAGAAAATGCGAATTGAGAGAGAGGAGAAAGAGAAACAAATTGAATTACAAAAAGAGCAGATGCAGATTGATAGAGAGAGAGAGAGGAGAGAGAGAATTAGAGTTGAAGAAGCTGGAATTTCAGGAAAGGGAGAAGTAAAAACAATTACAATATGAAATTAGAATGAAAGAAATGGAACTGGCAAGTGAGAATCATCATCATACTTCAAATCAAAATTTTGATTTAGCAAGGAATATTAGATTAGTGCCCCCTTTCAAAGAAAAAGAAGTAGATAAATATTTCATTCTTTTTGAAAAAGTTGCAGAAAATTTAAAGTGGCCAAGAGAGAATTGGACTCAGTTACTACAATGTGTAATTACTGGTAAGTCTAGTGAGATTTACACCTCACTGTCTGTTCAGCAAAGTGGTGATTATGACGTAGTTAAAGAATGCATTTTAAGAGGTTACTTGTTAGTTCCTGAAGCTTATAGGCAAAAATTTAGAAATTACAGAAAAGAAGCTGGACAAACTCATGTCGAATTTGCTAGACAAAAAGAGCAGTTGTTTGATAGATGGTGTTTAGCCAAGAAAGTCGAGCAAGATTATCAAAATCTCAAGCAAATTATATTAATTGAAGAGTTCAAAAACTGTGTCCATAGTGATGTTAAAACTTATCTTGAGGAGCATCAGATTGAAACCTTGGAAAATGCTGCTCGAGCTGCTGACGAATATTCTTTGACACATAAAGTTCCTTTTGTTAACAAGACTTCTACTCAACAATTTTCTGGCAGAAAAGAATTTCCGCCTAATTCAAGCCCTTCTAAAACTCAAACTAACACAACTTTCAAAAATCGGACTTCAGAGAAGTTTGATTCTAGATCCTTGTCTCTTCCGACGTGTAACTTTTGCAAGAAAAAAGGACACGTTATTTCTGATTGCTACAAATTGAAAAATAGTCATCAGAATCAAGATAGACCTGTTCCAAATGCTCTTATTTCCAAGAGGTTAAGGTCACAGTCATATATTGAAAGCAATACAGTTTTTGGGTCTAAAAAATCCCAGTCTGATTTTGATATGGAGAATTATGAACCATTCATATCGAAGGGTTCTATATCACTCTTGGGTGATTCAGCCAATCCCACCCCTATTAAAATTTAAAGGGACAAAATAGCTTCTGAGAGTCTTTTATTATCAGGTACTTTGCCTTTTTCTGAGAAGTCTTCTTCTAATGAAAGTGTTCTTATTCAGGGAGTAGAGTGCGGCGTTGTTAATGTTCCTCTCCATTGTGTAAATTTGTCATCAGACTTAGTATCTGGACCTGTGACAATCGGAACGGTCTCGGTTTTACCTGTTGATGGAATAGATTTATTGCTAGGCAACGACTTAACTGGAGACAAGGTTGTGGTTAATCCACTTGTAACTGACAAGCCTAATTTGGATCAGAAAGTTGATCCAATTGAAAAAGAAATCTCTGATATACTTCAAGCTTGTACGGTTACTAGAGCTATGGTAAAGAAAGCTCTTGAGAATGAAGTTGAAAAAGGCAGTATTCCCTTATCTGACACCTGCGTGGGTCAGGTTTATGATGTTATAAAAGCCAGCATTCCTTCAACTGACGCTTGTAAAGGTCAGGTTTTTGATGAGGTCACTTTTATTCTTGGTTTAGATCAATCAGAAGGTATTGATCCTAGTGATCCTCTTTTGACAACTCATTCTCTTTATTCTAATCAGGGTGATGATTTTGAGAGTGATGTTACAGAAGGCAGCATTCCTTCAACTGGCGCTTGTATAGGTCAGGTTTTTGATGAGATCACTTTTACTCATGGTTTAGATCAATCAGAAGGTATTGATCATAGTGATCCTCTTTTAATAACTCATTCTCTTAATCAGGGTGATAAACGACAGTCACTTGTCGTCGAACAGGAAAAAGATCCTGAGATCTCCTGTTTGTTTTAAAGGGTCATAAATGAGACTGAAGGTACTGAAGTTCCTGTCTGTTATTTCATTAAAAATGGAATTCTTATGAGAAAATGGAGACCTTCCGAGGTACCTGTTGGTGATGAGTGGTCAGTGAACTATCAAATTGTAGTTCCAAAACCTTACAGACAGGAAATACTTAATTTGGCCCATGAAACTCTTTTGGCTGGTCATTTAGGGATTAATAAAATGTATCACAAGATCTTGACTCACTTCTATTGGCCAAAAATCAAAAGTGATGTTGCCAAATACTGTAGGTCTTGTCATACTTGTCAAATGGTAGGAAAACCCAATCAGAAGATACATAGGGCTCATCTGCAACCTATTCCTGCCTTTGACGAATCATTTGGTAGAATTATGGCAGATATTGTAGATCCCTTACCTAAGACCAAGTCAAGTAATCAATTAAAGTTAAAAATGAAACTATGGTTTGAAAGGACTAAAAGAGAGAGAACTTTTGAGTCTGATAATGGAGTTGTGTTACTCTTGTTCATTCTTCTTACTTTTCTTCAAATTAGATATTACGGCCCTTACAAAGTTAAGAAGAAAATGAATTAGTTAAATTATAGTATTAGTGCTCCTGGGATCTAAATTAATTATAGGAGTACCAGTATATTGAAAGAAATAGCCATGTTAAATATGTAATTAATTTAGTTGTGCCTGTCCCACTTAGTGAAGAAATATCGTCGGATTCTACTGACATTGGAGCGACGAATTGTTGGAATTCAGAAATTATAAACAAATCTAGACCAGAAACTTTCACAGTTGCAAGTGCAAGAAAGAAATGAACTGAAAGTTATTATTATATGAGCACTTATGTCTAGATATTCTTACAAGGACAAACAAAATTTTCATGACGTTGAAATTGAAAATTCCAAACAGCATCTATGCTGGACGAGTCCACTCAAACAGGAATACATGGAAAAGGAAATTCAATATTTGCTGGAGAATGATTTTATCAAGCCCAGTAAAAGTGATTGGAGTTCACCATGCATACTTGTTTCAAAACCAGATAAAACTTTCCGTATGTGCACTGATTAAAGGAAGGTGAACAGAGTGACAAAAACAGATTCATTCCCATTACCAAGAATTGACAATTGTATTGATAAAATTGGGAATGC
Source organism: Unio delphinus (assembly GCA_029339505.1). Classification (NCBI taxonomy): domain Eukaryota; kingdom Metazoa; phylum Mollusca; class Bivalvia; order Unionida; family Unionidae; genus Unio; species Unio delphinus. The sequence continues at coordinate 6,432,694 of JAQISU010000184.1, read as the reverse complement.
CAAGTATGTCACCAAAATTTGACTTTCTGAAAGGATTTTGGCAGATTCCACTACGGAGAGAGCAAGGAAAACTTAATCTTGTGACTCCAAAAAGGACTCTACCAATATAAAGAAAGTCCATTTCAACGTCTCATAAAAATGATCATCTCTAGTAGAAAATTGTGACGTCATCATCTACAACGACACCTGGAAAG